>JANFOE010002776.1:0-83088 GCA_025667525.1 Glebionis coronaria
CGTGTTATTACTTACGGATTGTATTTTTTCTTGTTTTTACGTCTCTGTATTATCTAAAAACTGTATTCATATACAAATATTCACATTTGATTTGCTTGATTGGTTACATGTAGGAGAATTTGAAAAGGAGGCTAAAGGCTATAATGTTATATCTCTGGTCAAACTGGTAACGTTTAACCCATAACTTTTTAACATTTAACTAAAGTTACCCAATATGAACCATTGGTATTCTGTAGATTTCACTGGGGATATATACTGAGATTCTATATCTTAAAGCATACCCATTGTATGAAATGGTTCCATGTGACCATATTGGATCTGTATTCAAGGTATTATTGTTCCTCAAGTCTTATAAGGTTTTTACTCTAAGTGATTGATAACTATAATTTGTTTATATCTCGCATGCCATTTAATTTCAGTTAGTGTCGTTCTTGCATATGCCACTCCCTCTTATCCGCTTCAGGTACAATACATGGAATTATGTTATTTCAAAACTTGGTGGCTAGGAGTTAACGGGATAATCCTGAGGTATCATCGATGTTCAGAAACCAAGTGAGTGTACCAATGGCTGAAACCTTCTCGACTGGCAGAGGGACACTTTTCTTAATGCTACATACATAACATTGGTCAATATGTTATGCTAATGGCAGACCCTTCAAACCCCAATTGTACAGACTTCTACGTAAGAAAAATTTATGATTGATGACTCTTCATTAGGGACGAATGTAATTGTTGAAGTGATGACTTATTCAAGGTAAGTATTTTGTACCATAATTTAACTTTTTTTATGATCTTTTTATTCATAGGTACTTATTGGATTTATATCTTGCAGATACAAGTGACACGGTTTTAAATAAGTCATATGCCACATTTACCAATAGGCTAGGTTATCTATCTTTCATATTGATTTAGTTCTTTAATAACCCTATGCTATATGAATAATATTTAGTGTTTTAACTTCCAAACAGGCCCTTATAACTTTTAATAAAAGTTTTGTCCAAACACGCCCCTTTCGTATAAGATATTGTGAAAACGAATGAAACTGTGCACATCAGGTACGAATTCAGTTAAACGTGGAGTATATATTTTTGTGAGTATGAATTACAAAGAATCACATGTCTTTAATATATTTGGATCATCCACATTAAAATTATATGTATTCAAACTATATTGTGACATGTCTGCTTCACCATATGAAACTTTGACAAATACTGTCAAGTTGAAAATCGTATAAACTCTCTAGCTGCAGTGCTTGGAGTATGTGTCAAATTAAAATAATTATGATATATTTTTTTAATAATTTTTTTTTATTTAATAAAAGTTTATAGGTCCATCATCATTAATATTTAAGCAGTGCATGTACAAAAAAAGTAAATGTGAATGATAAGTAAATGTTGTTCCTTGGTGTTGTCGTTCTGACTTTTGAATTAAACTTTTCATGTACTAATATTGTAGAATGGAGCCATTTCTTTGTTGAAACTCTCCTTAACCTTTATGATGTATTACATGATTTTTCAATTTGTTTTCTAGTTTACATATGAGAAGCTATTGCGACAAGAATTTTCAATGCGACATCACCAACGGATTATGAATCAACAATTAAATTATATGTATATATCCTCTCATTATCCGTTCGTGTTTTTTTATACTCTTCATCTTCTAATGAATTTTTTTATGGGGATTTATTTGTAGTGTAGGGGAAAGCTAATAGCTATGTAGGCGAATTCGGTTGTGGAGGAAATGATACAAATACTTATGGGCAAGCGGTCGATGTGGGCATGTGTAACAAGCAAGGTTGGCCAAATGTTGGTCTGATTATATGTTGAGATACGTCTACTTATGAATGGCTCATATTAGACTATGTTTTATTTTTAAATGCATAATACATTCTTAGACGTGTATAAAATAAGATATTAATTATAGTACTATAATAGAAATTATAAAGATGTGATGGGAAATTCATATATAAGGGCGACAAGACATGTAGGGTTATGGGTCAAACCAAGTTCTCTGTGGAGATTTACCCAAATTAGTTTAGTGCGTAGATATGGTAAGTTCAATAATAAGCAGATAAGGCGTGTTTGGACAGTTAATATTTCATAGTGTTTCGACATAAAATGTTTTAGGGGCTATTCATTTATAAGGGCGATAAGACATATAGGGTAATGGGTCAAAACAAGTTCTCTGTAGAGATTGACTCAAATTAGTTTAGTGTGTAGATATGATAAATTCAATAAGCTGATAAGGCGTGTTTGGACAGTTAATCTTTCATAGTGTTTCGACATAAAATGTTTTAGGGGTTGTTCGTACATAATTTTCTATAAGGCTGTTAGACTGTTAGTATATAATTTATAAGTTAGGTTATTTTAAAGGCGTGGCAGCTTTATGACAAGTGATACGGTGATGTTATGAAGTGATGTAGGATTTTGTATATTTACTTTTAGGAAAAAACAAATAACAAGCAGAAAGTATTAAACTCGACGATTTAGGAAAACCGACAAGTCGAATAAATGCGAGTTCGTTCTCGAAGGAGGTGTATGTTTTGTCTTGCCAATTATATAAAATCAAGATTTTGGATTAGTGACGTTTTTTGTTTAGAAGAGAGAAAATTAAAGACGAGCTACGACTATGATTAAACTACGACGAATTGACGTAAAACGGTGACGTAATTACGTAAAACGTGAAAAAATCAAAAATTAAACCTAAGAATTAATTAAAAATCAAAACTAAGTCTAAAATAATATAAATAAGAATAAAAATTTCAATAAATAGAATTTAAAACCTTTTATTAATTAAATATTCAATTTTAAATACTAATTAAAGCCCTAAAATTAAATATAATTAAGAAAAATCCAAAAATATTATTTTATTGAACCAATAACTCACTTATATTTTTTAAAGACTAAAATTATTTTTCCTAAATTTTTAAAACTATTTTTCTATTTTTTAAATGCTATAAACTAGTTTTTTAACTAAAATAATGATTAAAAATAATAAAATAATGATAAAATTAAACTTACTATTTGAAAAATCCTAATTTATATCACTAAACAGTAAAAAAATTTAAAAAGTTGAAAAAGTAAACTTTTTACACTAAAAGACAAAATAGTTTTAGTTAAATCCTAATTAAATTAAAATTAAATCTAAAAGTTACTTAAAAAGATGAACAGTGAAACTTTTTTAAACTAAAAATCTTAAAACATTTCTCTTAAACTAAGAAAATTTGAAAAACGGAAAAATGTTAAAGTTTTGCACTAAAAGACAAAAACAAATTAAATAAAACTAATTAAATTTGCAATTATGTCTAAAAAATAGCAAATGAACAGTAAATTAAAATTTAACTTTTCTAAAAATACTAAAATAAATAAACAAAAATAAGAAAATCCAAATGGATGAAAAATATTACAAAAATGGCACTAAAGACAAAAATGTAAAAACTAAAAGTGACACTTTGAGGACTTTTGTCCTTTAGCCTAGCAGTGGGAAGATGAATACTAGCAGGGGGAACTTTGTTCCCACTGCTTTAACAAAAAAACAAGTCTAGTGACTTTTGAGCTTGTATCTTATGAGTTACTTGGTTTCAATTGGAAACAAGTGCACCCCTGCACTCAGTGGAGTGTAGGGAGTCAGATTACACACTAAAACACACAAGCTACTCACAAAAATTGCACACAAATGGGTCAAATCAGTTGCTGTAAACAAAAAGTAAGGGTCTGGTGGGTATAACTGATGTGTTGTGCACTTGGGTGAGTTTTGGTTGACCAAAACTCACTCAACTCACACACAAACTTCCACAAACCAGTTCTCAATCCTAAATGTAACTTACTTCTAACAATAGAACAAGATTTGACCTCAAAATTACTAAAGTATGACAGGTTTTAAAGCCTACTGATTTTTAGACAAGTTTTACTAAAAATGAGCATGCAAATCTAACAAAACCTAACCAAACTAAAAACCAAATACTGAAAACACTTATAACTACACTACCAAGCTTGTGAAGACTGATTAAAAGCCAAAAGTGTGTCAAGCTGTTGCCTAAAACTATAGTCCCCAAATACCCTCTAAACTTCTGTTAACAAAATTTAACAAATCAAATCTTATCAAACTACACTAAAACTGATCTAAATCTGTTCTAACATGCAACACATCATCAAATGAACAGAAACAAACACTTAACTAACCAATTAAACAGCTTTCACACAAATGTAGAATCTTGATAACCTATGAATCTATGAAGGGGGTTGATGATTTCTAGAGAGAGAAACTAGAGAGAGAAAGTGAGAGAAAACTATGTGTTATTTTATTAAGTGGAAATGAGAAATGTTCAACAACCAACCCCTTTCCAAGGAGGAAAGGGGAATTTATACTTCCAAGTCATATGTGGACTTCGGCCGGCCCATGACAAGCCCATGGACCGGTTCTTACTTAACTAAATAAGTAACTATAAACTACGAGCTATTACAACATTAATAATATTGTGGAGTGACCGATACTTCTAATATACGTAAAAACGTATTTCTAACAATCTCCCCCTAAGGGAGGTCACTCCACGTTACAAAGTTCTAAACCTAGCATACTATACTAAGTCTTCGTTCTTTAGCTCGTAGTCTTTTCTTCTTTTCTTTCTTTTGTTGTGAATATGTTGGTTTGATCTTTTAGGCTTTGGCTTAAGAGCATTGTTCTTTTGGCCTTTCACGTGCGATCTTTGCCTTCTTGTGAAACTTGCCTCCTCGTGACTCCATGTTCCACACACTTATGTCTTTTTGTTGAATTCTCGAAAGCTTCAGAGTTTGGTACAGCGGAAGACTTTATCTTGTACTTTCTTGAATTTTTGCTGAACTTTGATGCAGAAAAACATAAGTATGTGGGAACGACTTCTACAGGTACACCGCAACACCACCGTCTTCACTGGTACACAGCAACGCCACCGTCTTCAACAGGTACACAGCAACGCCACCGTCTTTAACAGGTACACAGCAACGACACGAATAAAATGGCTTTGAACATTTTATTCTAATTCGGTAGCATTTTACCTCCGGTCGGTGAAGACCGTTGGACGATATTAGATATCATACCCGTGACGGATAGTTTCATGTAAGTAACTTCCTGACAGGATTTCGCGGGTAAACCCGTTCTCTTTATTCGACCGTCCAAAGCTGACTGCGAACATAAAGAGTGAATCACTTGGATAAATTATCCTTGTGATTTGAAGCCGTCAATTCATGAAACCTGGAACAAGTGAATTTCAATTAAGATTTTCACCATCGTTGCTTTCTAGTTGTCACGAGCTCAATTCATAAAGAATCTTGCACGTCACCTACCAAGTGCTGTTTGATGTTAACACTAGAAGGATTTCCACTCGTCACTGTGATAAAAAAAAGAGTCAATCTGAGTGTTCTGGCAAGATCATATGATAATGCGTAGAGGCCTGGAACGAGTTTAAGTTCAATTAAGAATTAAACCACTGTTTCTTTCCAGTTTTTCACAAGATTGGTTCTAAAAGAACCGCACGTGTAACCTACCATGAGCTTGTTTGATGTTGGCTCAAGCAGGATTTCCATCTTCATTGTAATACTTACGTATTACTCGGATGTTCTGGCAATATTACAGGAATATTGCGTAGGACTCATGAAAATCTCTTACTTTTCACAGTGTGTGAGAAAGCAAGGAATAAATGGAAAGTGTCCTAATGAGACTTTTGATGATCTCTTGGCTCTAGACTCGATTGTGCGTTTTGATTTAGTGAGCGATGGCTGGAGAGGAGTGCCACCTTTTCAATACCAGTCTATTCGGAGTGAATAAACCAATAGATAACGTGTTGATCTCCGTGTGATTAAAACAAATACCTTTTGAGAGATATTTGAGTTAGCTGGGAAGGGTTGTGCATTGCATCACTGGGTCCATGATGTCTTTCTTCAATACCGAGAATCATTAGCAAAAATGACCTCAATAGCATATGTATTGACCCGGTTTCTGCCTAAAGTTGTAAGGAGGGCTTCTTTCTTTACACCCTTTATCTTTACAATTCTTTTTAATTCTTCAACCCCTTCAATGCTTACCAATACGTCATCACTAGCACCTTGTTGTGATTGTTCCAGTGCTAGCTTAAGTAATTGGTCGGCATTCAGCTACGTTCACATTCTTTCTCCATCTTTCCTAGGACTTCTAATTCTATCTAGGGAATTGTCCTTGGGAAGATTCCATCGGCTCTGATGAATCATTGGACTAAACCTATTCCTACCACCCTTTTGTCACCACATTCGTCGTGAATTAAGCGTGTTTTGGGAAGGAATTGCCACCATGAAAAATCATTGAAAATCACCTAAAGTACTTGTGATATTGAAATCAAAAGTTTCGTACCTTAGGTGTTTTTGATCATCAAAAACGCTCCCCCTTAATACGTGCTTTACACATATTAAGTTGGATTATCGTTAAATCTTTTTCATCTTTTAGCCAAGTATCACTTAAGTCTCCTTAATCCCATTTTCTCTCCTTATCCAAAATGTTAACCATTAATATTTGGGATATTGAATGGATTAACCGGTCTTTGGGTAAAAAATGAAATCGATGTTTGGCCATAGAACATGTGAATGCTCCCCCTTAAGTTAATAAGGGATAGTTTTAGTGCTTTAGTATGATATATTTTGAAAGATTTAGAATCTCGTGAGAAATTCTTGAAAAATTATCATACCTTAACACTACATCAAGCCATTAAAGCACAATATTCACAAATATACATATTCACAATTGAAAAACAAATATAAAGTGGACCTGAAATGTACGACCCATTAGATGGATCGTTGCAGTAGCTTGTGGTGCACTAAATATGGTCTACCACCAACGAATCTTTCCAAGCTCCTCATCAATCTTCGTTCAAGGGTTCTTGCTTCGGCAATTGCGGCTGCTCTAGAATCTTGGAGTGCTTGTACTGTTGGATTAGTCATCGTATTTGCTTAAAATAGGACATGAAAGGTTGATGCACAAACAATATATAATTATATATCATTATGACTTCTAAGCATGACACATTTCAACAAATAATTATAGTAGGCAAACAACTATCAATCCAACAACTCTTCATCCGGAAGTCCTTCATTCGGAACTCTTCATCCGGAAGTCCTTCATTCGGAACTCTTCATCCGGAAGTTCCTCATTCGGAACTTCTTCATTCGGAACTTCTTCATTCGGAACTTCTTCATTCGGAACTTCTTCATTCGGAATATCTTCATTCGGAAGTTCTTCATTCGGAACTTCTTTCATTCGGAAGTTCTTCATTCGGAACTTCCTTCATTCGGAAGTCCTTCATTCGGAACTTCCTTCATTCGGAAGTCCTTCATTCGGAACTTCCTTCATTCGGAAGTCCTTCATTCGGAACTTCCTTCATTCGGAAGTTCACTCGGAACTCCTTCATTCGGAAGTTCTTCATTCGGAACTTCCTTCATTCGGAAGTCCTTCATTCGGAACTTCCTTCATTCGGAAGTCCTTCATTAGGAACTTCCTTCATTCGGAAGTTCTTCATTCGGAACTTCCTTCATTCGGAAGTTTTTCAGAAAATTCCTTCATTCGGAAGTTTATATCCATGTTCATCCGGAACTTAAGAAACGCAGCTATGAGGATTAATTCTAAGCGCGTTTGTGAGTTCTAAGGCAATCTAAGGTAACCAACCATAATCTAATCATATTCCGCATAAAACCCATCAAAAATCCCTAATCAATTAAGCCTAAATTGATGCGAACGAACCCTAACTAGATTTAAATTGATTATCTGAATTAATTAACTGGATTTAGATGATTTAACCAAATTAGGAATTAAATGATTGATGTTTATTACCTTATTGAATCGAATGAATGGAACGGATCGATTAAAATCGAATGTTGTGAGCTTGTGTATGTGTTTAACAATGGCGGCAAGATGAAAATGATACAGTGAGTGAAAAGAAAAAGGGGGCGGGGGTATCCATTTGACTTAGGTTAAATATTTTGCAACTTTCTCAACTTGTCACTTTTAACCCAACATTTTCACTCCTTTTCCTTTTTGTTGATAACTTATCTTTTCATTTTTTCTTAAGCATTTGTTAAATTTCGCCAACACAACTTAAGCATCTCAACCTATTAGCATATCTCCAAAATCTTAAAGCAAGTCCTATCACCTTGAACGAGCACAAGTCATTTTCTAAAGCAATACCACTCATTTACCATTTAGCCATTAATATTCCACAATCACTTTTGAAAAATCAATTTGATGACGAAGATGATTTAATATTTTCTCCCCCTTAAACGATGACCCGTTTTCTATTTAAAGAGCTGTAGTCATTGTTTAAAGAGTCAAATATTGATGAAAGCATTTCTAATTTGTATCTTTAAAAAAGTTTGATTCGTGGTGTCAATAAGATTTCTCTTAGTTTAACAAATTAATGCACTGAGACGTACACAAATTTGTGTTAGACCAAGTTGTAAAGTAAACTTGATCCCTTTGCATGATTTGGCTTGTAAATCATGCCCGAGAAAATTAATTCCCGTTGTGAGCCAACGTTTTCCAAGGAAATACGTGACTTTAATATGAAAACCGGGTTGCAGTCAGAAATAACTACAAGCCATAATGGGCATGTTTTAAAAATTTACAACTTTTATACGGACTCTATTTATGGCGCCGTGTCAATATTGATCGACATTTCTAAAGCCGTAAATATTACCGTACTAAAAGACATGCCCGATTTAAAAACGAAAAATATTTTTGGTTTTTCTAGATTTTATAATTTTTATGGATTTTCTTGGTTTTATATTTTTGTATTTTTCTTTTGTGGTTTATATATTTACTATAATATACATGATCACGAACAAAGGATACTCTGAATAGTTTACCACCACTATTCAGCTGATTCTTCTACCAACTCTTTGAGAGTCGCTGGAGTAAATGATTTCATGCCAAGCTTGTCGATCAAAAACTCGATTCGTCCTTGATCTAAGGCTTTGGTGAACATATCCGCCAGCTGATACTCAGTAGTGACAAAATACAGCTCGATCACTCCGTTCTCCACCTGCTCTTTAATGAAATGGTAGCGAATGTCTATGTGCTTGGCCCGGGAGTGTTGAACATAGTTGCAGCAAAGGGCAATGGCGCTCTTGTTGTCACAATACATCGGGATTTTGTTGAATCCCAAACCGTAGTCAGTTAATTGTGATCTCATCCAAAGGACTTGAGCACAACAACCGGACATGGCGATGTATTCAGCCTCCGTGCTAGAAATTGCCGCGCTTTTCTGCCTTTTGAAGACCAACTGATCAATCTATCTCCAAGGAGTTGCACAGATCCAGACGTGCTACGCCTCGTGTCTTGACTTCCAGCATGATCGGCATCTGCGTATGATATTAAAGCAATAGAGGAATCTTTCGAATACCATAGACCACGATGAAGTGTTCCTTTTAGATACCGAAAGATCCTTTTCACAACATGTAGGTGCTTTTCGGTAGGCCGAGCCTGATACCGGGCACACATGCATACAGCAAATTGCAAATCAGGCCTGCTAGCAGTCAGATAGAGAAGGGTGCCGATCATCCCACGGTAAAGTTTTGGATCGACAATAGTCCCATTCCTATCTTCATCTAACTTGGATTTCTCCACCATTGGAGTGTCCACGGGGTCACAATTTTCAATGCTATATTTCTTAAGAGATTCTAGAGCATATTTGGATTGATTAATAAAGATGCCTCTGGGATTTTGAGAAATCTGTAATCCTAAGAAAAATGATATTTTCCCCATCATTGACATCTGAAAGCGTGTGGGCATTATCTTCTCAAAGCGATTTGACAATTCTATGTTAGTGGCAGCAAATATTATATCATCAACATAAATTTGTACCAGAATCATGTCGTTGTCCTCCTTGAGAGTGAATAGAGTGGGGTCCACTTTGCCTTTGGAGAAGCCTTCCGAAATGAGATATGTTGAGAGGAGATCGTACCACGCGCGTGGAGCTTGTGTCAACCCATAGAGAGCCTTCTTAAGCTTGTACACATGACTAGGAAACTCCGTGCTAACGAACCCATCCGACTGACTAACATAGACTTCTTCCCTTAGTTCACCGTTCAAAAATGCCGTCTTCACATCCATTTGATAGACGATCATGTTCATATGAGCAGCATACGCAAGGAATAGTCTAATAGCCTCCAATCTCGCGACAGGAGCAAAAGATTCTTCAAAGTCTATACCCAAGGCTTGTTTATATCCTCTAGCAACCAATCTAGCCTTATTCTTCAATACCGCACTCATCTCATCAAGTTTAACCTTATAAACCCATAACAAGGTAAGGATGTTAACCTTGTCAGGGAGAGGAACTAATTCCCATACTTCAAGTCGTTGGAATTCATTTAGTTCCTCCTGCATGGCTTCAATCCAAGATGATTGAGTCATAGCCTGCTGCCAATTTTTAGGTTCAACTTCAGAGAGAAATGCATCAAAGTAGCAATAGAGTGCACTCTCTTGTAATTGATGGCGTGTAGAGACTGGTCGATCTAGATCTCCAATAACATTCCTTATTGGGTGATCTTTTGTCCATTTAGTGCTATGGTTTTCAATCCTAGGTGGTCTGGAGTGAACAATAGAAGGAGCTTCTTCTGAGGTAGACGTGGCTGAAGGGTTTTCAGGTATCGCTACACCAAAGAAAGGAAGCTCTTGCAAGTGAGCATATTCTAAATCGTGATCGATAGAATCCTCTTCCACATCATTAGGCACAAGTAGGGGTGACGATTCCGGTGTAGTTTGAGAATTACTTGGTGAAGGTGCATCCGGTTCAATGTTAATTGAGGATGTATTTGATAAAGCTTCATTAGCTGGAGCAACAACTTCAGGAATTGGAGCTATCACTACGGGTGCTGGAACTTCATCATTTGGGGGATCAAAGAATTCGTCAAACAACGGTTGAAACAGTTTATCCCACTCGGGCCTTGATGGTGGTAAAAGTGATGTAGAAGTAGGATTATTGGGAACTAATCCGGAACTAATAGCACCGGTTCCCATCTCATGAAGCGCGAGTTCAGAGCTGTGTTGCTCAGAAGCCATCGCTGTCAGCTCGTCGAAATCTGCGTCCATAGTTTCTACAATCTTACCAAGACGACGGTTGTAAATTCGGTAGGCTTTCTTTGAGGGTGAGTAACCAATGAAAATACCTATATCGGCTTTCGGTTGAAGCTTGCCCAAGTTCTCACTATTAATGTTTGGATAACAAAGAGCACCAAACACATGAAAGAATGAAACATCGGGTTTACGGTCATGTAGAAGCTCGTAAGGTGTTTTTCCATGGCGTTTCCGAATGATAGAACGGTTTTGGGTGAAACATGCAGTAGATATAGCTTTTGCCCACAAGAACAATGGAGCGTTCGCATAAATGAGCATAGTCCTAGCAGCTTCCATAAGCGTACGATTCCGTCTTTCAACGACACCGTTTTGTTGTGGAGTGCGTGCAGCGGATGTTTCATGTGAGATACCAACTCCTTCATAGTAGTCACGAAGAGTCTGGTTGACGAACTCTGTTCCATTGTCTGTACGAATACGGCGGACAGTAGTATTCAAACGTACCTGAATGAATTTCAGAAAAGTGATGATAGCCTTCGGTGCTTCATCCTTTGTACGTAGAAATCTAACCCATGTAAACCTGGAGAAATCATCCACAATGACAAGAATGAATTTCTTACCGCTCACATTTTCAGTTCTCATTGGCCCACAAAGATCCATATGCAAAAGATGAAGTTTTTCTTGATTGGTGTCTTCAGCTTTGGGCTTATATGATTTCTTGGTACTTTTCCCCATTGAACACGCGGAACATAAATGATCCTTGTGAAATTTGAGCTTTGGAAGACCACGAACTAATTCGTTTTTAGCCAGATGATTGATAGCATCAAAATTAAGATGAGATAATCTGCGATGCCATAACCATGACTTGGTCTTAAATGCTTTAGAGAGAAGACATACTGGAGAAGCGGCCATCATGTCTTGTAGAGACAACGTATAAAGATTTGCACCACGAGATCCCTTCAACAAATATTTTCCTTCCAAGTTGCGGATGAAACAAGTGCGTTGTCGAAAAGCAACCTCTAGGTTGGAATCACAAAACTGTCCTACTGAGAATAAATTATGACCAAGACCTTCTACATAGTATACCCTTGAAATCGTAACGTTTCCAATCTGATATTCACCATACCCCATTATCTTTGCAATATGATCATTCCCGAATTTAACCGTACCAAGAAACTTGCTGACGAAATTTCGGAGCATCGAGCGATCTCCGGTCATATGCTTTGAACAACCAGAGTCCAAATACCAGAGGATGATTTGGACCACCTGAAATATCACCACACGAAGACAATGTAGAGGTATCGGAATCTGAATGTTCCTTGTCATTAGCAGGTACAGATTTAATAATCTTAGATTTGCTAACTTTAGGTTTCCTAGATTTCCTAGCCTTCTTCTTCCTAGTTGGTGGTGTAGATTTTAGTTGGCTTAAATCCTGTGGTATTTCTTCACTGATAGGCACTATAGTGGGAGCTGACCTAATTAAAGGGCGCTGTTTCCAAACTTGAGTGCGAGTGTGCCTAACTAAAGGACGCTCAGACCTAACCTCAATGGATGCATTCCTAGTTAAAGGGCACATTGTTCCATCTAATGTAAAGGTCCTACCAGTGGGACGCCATTGCCAGCCAACCTGGGCACGAGTTCTACCCGTTGGCTTCCATTCAAGACTATCCTTAATGGCATTCATTTCATTCACATGATCAATAAGACACAAATCATGACGTTGGGAAAACGTACATTCATTACAATTCCAACAATTCAAATTAGAATTCACGAATGGTTTTGGCTTCTGCACAGGCGCAGAGCTTTTAGTCTTAACATGATTCTTTTTATTTAAAACTGAACTAACATTCCTATGGTGAGCTTCTACTTTCTTCTTTTTGGCACTACTAGTGGAGGGCTTGATCTTATCTTTCTTGAGTGGCGATCCTTTAGCCTTAGTAGTCTCTTTTAATCCTGTAGAAGGCAAAGTGGGAACATTAGCAACAGATTTTAAAGGTGCCTTACTTGATTGTGCCAATGACGGTTTTGCTCCTGGAGTCTTATTAAATGTAGTTACAGCAATGGGCCTATTAGTAAGTAGTGCAGAACCTGGTTTACCTATGTATTGCAAATATGCTAAGCAATATTGAACTCGCTTAATATATTCATGAGCCGAATAATAGTAGCTACTTGAGGGATCTAAGGCATAAAGATCGTCTAAAATATCCCTAACAAGATCTACATGCTTAATGGCATTCCTCATATAATCATCGTAGGTAACCGGGTTTCTCTTATGAAGCGGGTTCTTATAAAGCACTACTGACTTGGTTGTTGGAGCACTAGTGGACGGTGCAGAGTCGGTAGCTGAGTTATCAACAACTTCTTGTCGGGTGAGAAGAAGTGTCTCCTTTAACTCGGCCAAAACCATATTTTTGTCAATGAGCATGATGTTTAAGTCAGAGATTTCCTCACATTTTTGGTTCAATTGTTCAACATAAGATTGTTGCTGTGCCGTATTAAAAGCGAAGCGTTCTTCTAGTGAACCATAAATTTGAGACATTCCCTGTCTTGCACGATCCATCTCCCCTAGAATAGACGAAAGTCTAATTTCTAAGTCCTGGTTTTTTGACTCTGCGGCCTCTAGTTCCAATTTTAATGTTTCATTTGATGACACATCTCTCTTCAATCTCATAATCTCTTCCTCTAATGCCTTAACAATTGCAATCATCTTGTCACTCGTCTCAACACCGTTTTCACAACTATTTGATTTCAAAAAATCCTCATTTTGAGTTTGTTGCTTTAATTCTAAAGATATACAATGTTGTTCTAGTTGATTAAATCGTTTTGAAAGTAAATTGTAAGAATCTTGTAGCTTTAAAAACTCAGCGTTAGATTCATGACAAGAATGATTATCTACCTCATTTGCAGTATACGCAACATTTACAGAGAGATCACACATATCATCACAAATATTCACATCATCACATTTAATCATAGCGGATGTAAGCTCATTCGAATAATTAACATTTACAGTAGTAAGCACATCACACGAGATTACTTCAGACAAGAATCGGTCATATTCGGTTAAAATCTTTTCTTTTTCAATTAGTTGTAGTTCGTAAGTGGTGTCCATTTCATAAAACACTTTTTGAACTTCTCCAATTTCAAATTCAAGATTTTCCTTAAGAGATGCAAAACTTCCTTTTAGACTTTCGACAAATGGATTTATCTCATTCTTAAACACCTCGTTCATGTGTTCGAAAGCCCATTCTCCGGCGTTTAGGCCATTTGAAGTCGTACATTCCAAAATGACCTTGTCAAAATTAGTAAAGTATTGATTAATCTCTTGCAAGTTTAACCATACAGTACTAACAGGTGGGAGATCCTTTGGAATTTCCTTAGGACCTTCCATGTTGACAAGTGTAGGAAATGTACTAGGGTTTTCTTCATTCAACATGTAGGTTGGTGCTGTAATGAGATCTTTGTCTATATGGAAGCGAATTCTAAAATCCGTTTTAGCAAGCTCCTGATTCATTTTAAAATAATCACACTCGGGATATTTTGCAGAATTGTATGACCGATCCTCATCAACTAGATCCTTACTTGTGCGATCATCGAAAATAACAATCGGGTCTAAGACCAATCCTAATTGGGTTGCATTATAAAGTCTAGGACTATGTCTTAAAGCTTGTTTTGCATACCGTGGGTTAGGGGGAAGGCCTTTTTGACGTGATAAGTTAAATTCTCTAAACGAAGCATCAAATAAGTGCACTAGTTGAGAAGCAGCGTATTGTCTTAAAAGCAAGTAATCTAGACTTCTAATCTTATTAGAAGCATTAATCTCCATTTCATTCTTCTTAGACTCGAGTGATTCAAAATCTATTTGAAGTTTTTGAAAATTAGTGACCACTAACTCCTTTTCTTTAAGTTCATTAGAAAGATTTGCTCTTAAGTTTTCAATTTCTTGCAAGTGACCCATTTGTTTGTTTCGAAAGTGATCATATTGGGGATTAGTTAGAACACTAGACGAAGGCACTAATTCCAAGGTTTGAACTTTCTCATTGCTTAAGGCAAGCTCATCAGACAAATTCTTATTCTTAGCTAGGGTTTCTAAGAGTGCAGCATTCATTTGGCTAAGTAATGTAGCAGGAACCATGACCAAATCTTGTTGTGCAGGAGTAGGCGTATGCGAAATGGCTCCCGGTTGTGATTCACTCAAAGTCTGGGGACTCACATTGATATTACTATCATTGATTGTCTCCTCATTTGAAAGACTCACCACCGAAGATTCATTCGAATCAGCACTCTCTTGCACAACTTGATGTGGTTGAATACTAGCATCAGTGGTATTATCGGTGGTATGAATAAGTACCTCAGATCTCTTTTCTGGCCCTAAGCTGGAGATAGTTGCCATGAGAGCAGCCTTTGCAGATTGGAATTCATCACAGTCTGAGTCATACGCATCAAGATCATCTACTTGGTATGCTGCATTCTGTGTGGTGACAGTGTCTTGTTCATCAATCCCTGGATCAGCAAGAAATGCAAGCTTCTCTTCATCAAGTTCCCTTCCTTGTGCCTGAGCATTCACCAGATAGATCTTCTCTGCAAACCATTGACCATCCCTTCTCCTCTTGGGTTTCTTGCAATCCCTGGACATGTGTCCTTCTTCCTTGCAGTTGTAGCATGTAATCATTCTCAACTTGCCTGTGGAATTAGCCCGTGGAGCAGGATTGACCATTGGAGCAGGATTGACCGTGCGAGCATTTGTAGTTGATGTGGTAGGTCTCCCCTGATATGGTTGAATAGGTTGAACCATTACCCTGCCATTCTCAATAGTAGCTTGTTGGAGAGAATTGGATGAATTCCTCAACTGATTGTTGGTAGGAGCTGATCCCCTAAATCCTCGTTTGCTTAAAGTCCTTGTGAGATAAGCAGACATAGTGGTTAACACCTCAACTGGGTCAGCTCCTTGTTTGAATACAGGAATGGGGACTTCCTCATCATCACAGTACATTGCTTGGTCTTGATGAGTTGCATAATCACTAGAAGGAATACTCATTTGATCAGGGTAGCTTGTTGGATATGCTGCATTCTCTTGATAAGAAGAATATGAAGATTGAGCATAAGGTTCAATACTTGCTGGGTGAGGTTGTGTAGCATATTGTGATGAAGGTGCACTAAACCGATATTGTTGCTGATGTGAGGTGGGTGGTTGTGGTAAAATCGAGTATTGGGGAAAGGTTGGTGTCATGTAAGGTGATGGATGATAGGCTTGATGTCCCAAGATATAAGGAGTGTTGTTGTGAGACAAGCTTTGTTGATTCGCCATCAAAGCTAAGGAATCAGGGTACATACCTCGAGGCGAACGGTACATGATCACATGTTTCTCATGCTGCTGAAGGAAAGCATAGAGTTGATCCAAATTGCACTTATGCAAATCCCTGGTTAACTTAACATCGGTAATATACTCACCCCATTCAGCTTGAGGTAAAGTATTCAAGAATTTGGTGTTAACCTGGAATGGAGCAATCACGAGATTGTATACATTCAGATCATTCATGAGAGTGGTGAACCTGAAGTAATAATCGTGAAGCGTTTCCCCTGGGTTGTACGTGAATCTATCAAACAGATCATACAACTGACATTCCCTTTCCTGTTTGGTAAGGGACGTACCTTGTAACAACACCTTAAGACGTTCCCATAAATCGTTTGCCACCGTATACTGACTTACCATCCGATATATGTCATGTGGAAGAGCTTGGAGAATGGTTTGAAGAGCCTTTTCGTCTGCATCTGCAAAAAGTTGTTGAGCTGGTGTGAGTTCTTCAAATTCTCTTGGTCGAGTCACATTGTTAACCACGATGGTACCATAGTCAAGTGGACCATTTAAAATTGACTTAACCATAAGCCTCCCATAAACCGGTTTTCCCTTAAGGTAAGACATCATCCGGCCTTGCCATGCTTCAAAAACTTCTTTGATGAGCATTGGCGGGCGATTATCCGTTCCCGTAATGACGGAAATATCCGTAAGTGATGTCATCTGAGGCATTACTGAATTCGGATTCATTTTGTTCACTTCAAAGAGACAAAGATTATCGGTTGATAGAGCAGTGAAGTAAAGCTTGTGAATTGTGTTGAGTTTTTGTTGTAAGAAACCAAGATTAAATCCTCTAAAAAATCGTCGAAAAAACAAGTAAAATGACCCTTGATTCGGAACTTTTTGTTGATTCGGAAGTTTGATTCGGAAGATTTGGCTTGGAATACCTTGATTCGGAACTTTTGGTTCGGAAGTCTTGATCCGGAACTTTCCCTTGATCCGGAACTTTTCCCTTGATCCGGAACTTTCCTTTATCCGGAACTTTTGGTTGGGAACTTCCTTGATCCGGAACATTCCTTGATCCGGAACTTTTGGTTCGGAACTTCCTTGATCCGGAACTTTTGTTGATCCGGAACTTTTCGTTCGGAACTTTTGGTTCGGAACTTTGGTTCGGAACTTTGGTTGATCCGGAACTTTTTGGTTCGGAACTTTTTGGTCCGGAACTTTGGTTGATCCGGAACTTTTTGGTTCGGAACTTTTGCTGGGTAATCAGAAGGTTGTTTCGATGAACAGTCGATCAACAAAAATGAAGATTAAACCCAGATTTTGACCAAATAACCCAAAAAGTTTTGTGATTTCTACAATAATAAGTAACAACTAATACTTATCCACTAATCCCAATCACAAAAAAACACCAAAAACACCAAGAATCAAGTTGGATCTTCTTAAAGAACACTAATACAATCAAAAAACTAAAAAACCACACAAATCACTACCTTAAATCACCCCATAGCTCTGATACCAAATGTAGAATCTTGATTACCTATGAATCTATGAAGGGGGTTGATGATTTCTAGAGAGAGAAACTAGAGAGAGAAAGTGAGAGAAAACTATGTGTTATTTTATTAAGTGGAAATGAGAAATGTTCAACAACCAACCCCTTTCCAAGGAGGAAAGGGGTATTTATACTTCCAAGTCATATGTGGACTTGGGCCGGTCCATGACAAGCCCATGGACCGGTTCTTACTTAACTAAATAAGTAACTATAAACTACGAGCTATTACAACATTAATAATATTGTGGAGTGACCGATACTTCTAATATACGTAAAAACGTATTTATAACAACAAATTTCATATAAGTCACATAAAAAGCTAAAAAATGACAAAAAGGATGTTCAAGCCTTACTGACTTAGCTGATGCCTTCCCTATGACTTTTCTAGCTTTTATGAACTTATGAGGAACATGTAGAGAATATCCTACTGATGGAATCTTTAAAAAGACCCAAGGGTTGGCAATATCTTCAAGTCAAAAAATGAAAAAGATGGAAAGAGGGTCTTGTTTGATGTTCTTCTTCCTTCACAACCACAACAGACCAAGAAAACAATATTCAAGCTTATATAAGTACCCAATAAGCTGTTGTCAAGCAGCTTATTGGTTAGCTTATATAAGCAGTAAGCTTAAAGATAGAAAAACAGGTTTATGAAAGCCTAATGAAAACCACCTTTTGAAACCACACTTCTTTGAATCAAATAAAAGTAACCAGATCTTAACAAACCAAAACAACCTAAATCTTCCACTTTCACTTCCACTTTAGGCTTGGATTAGCTTTTTTTAAATCATAGAACATGTTTCTTGCAAACTTTTCTTGACTAAAACTTTTAATAAACTTTAAGATAAATTGAAATTCAATGTAAATGTAACTAATCAAAACAGTAAAAACTTGGAACTCAGTATTCTTGCACAAAGTTTTTAAATTTTCATTGTCATTACTTTTAGAAAAAAGAGTACAAAAAAAACTGGAACAAAAGAAAAATGAGACACAAATCGTCTTCATTTTATACTAAGCTTAGAACAATCTAGAATACTAGAATAAAATAATACAAGAGCTGAAAAACCTAAATCCTAATTCTCTGAAAGTCCAAGAATGCCCTTTGAGTTTTTGACTTGATTCTTTGTCAAAAACAGTCACATGTGACTCCAGCTGTATGAAGATTATCTTGGGCGTTGAAAGTTCCTTAGGGACCAAGTAGTAAACAATTACCGTTGATCTTGTCCCCTGTATTGGGCTTTGTGGACAATGACGGGTGCAGGGGAGATTTAGGGGTGTCACATGGGTGAGTGTGAGAGGGGTTTTTGAGTGGGGCTGGGTTATGGGAGTTGGTAATTAGTGATCTGGAAGTTTATGGGGTAAACCCCTTTGATTAGTGAGAGATTAGGATTTAGGGTTCGTTAGGATTAGGGGATGATGAACATGAGTTTGATGGGGATTAGGGGTTAAGTATTTTGAAAATTTTTTTACCTCCAAGATTAATAACTGATTTAAAATTAGTTATAATAAAAATGATAGTGGGGAATGACGTGGCTAGGGTGTTGAGGTGGTGTTTGGTGATTGGCTGGTGAGATGACGTGGCGACATATGATAGGCTGGTGGTGTTTGGATGTCTCCCCCAAATGGCCCCTTATCTCCTTTGTGCTTGTCACTTCTTTTTTAAACAACCCAAAGTAAATTCCCTTTGTAAATGAAGTTTGTAACTTCATACTTTGGCCACAATATGTTTTGTAAACATATTCCAAGGACATCTCTTGTAATTTTGATATTCTTCAAGGACCTTTAATGCAATATCTTGAAATATTAGGGACCCTAATGCAATAATTGGGTTTTGCAAGGGTATAATATGACAAGTCTTCAGTTCTTGAGGGACCAATCTTGCCAAATCTTCAAACTTCAAGGACTTGATAGGAAAATCATGATTCGGGTCTGGTTCTTTGTGCGGCTTTGTTTCCCGTGTTCGTTTTTGCTTGAATCTTGTGATCTTTTGTTGATTTCACGATATCCGTACCTAAAATACACAATGAACAAACACAAGTATATTTTAGGGCATTTTAATGATATTTAAAGCGTTTTAAGCCCGATTTGGACGATGAGACTATTATAATTGCAGTCTCATCACTCCTCCATACTAAACCATTGCCGTGCCCTCATGCAATGCTAGAATTAAGTATCGTAGCACTTCCAAAATTCATTTTATGATGACATTTATTGAAGACATAAACTTAAATAAACTACTACACGTGTTTTAGACATAATGTATTGTTTTCATGAGAACGTGACTTTTGGGATCATATAACAAGAACACGTGAATGCTTCGTCAGAAATAATTTCGTTGATGAGATGGCATTTATACATGATCTCATCGTTCTTTTCGGGCTTTAAATGCATAAAAATGTCATAATATACCATATATATGCTTGTGTTTGTTTACTTGTGTATTTTAGGTATGGATATCGTGAAAAAGACAAAAGATCACAAGATACAAGGAAAAACGGAGACGAGAAACGAAGCCGTACAAAGAACCGGGCCCTATTCATGGAATAATCAACAAATACCCTTGAAGACTTGAAGACATACAAGATTGATCCTCATTTATTGAAGAAATGACACTTAAAACCCTTGTATATTGATAATTACAAGTTTGGTCCCTTAAGTTTGTCAAAATTACACAAAAGGTCCTTCTACTTTGAAGAAATGGCAAGTTTAGTCCCTCAACTATTCAACATTGTCAATTATGGTCCCTCATGAAGCCAAAGATACATTGAAGACCTTTGAAGATCAAGAATGACCAAAATCAGACCTTGAAATATCTCAAAATGGCAAAAATAACCCTTTTAAACCTTTTTCCAAAGTTTTGTGCCAAAATTGCCAAAGTCTGAAAGTTGTTACAAAGGATTTGGGCGCTGACACACTTTTAAACACAAATGAAAGAAGAAAGGAAGAAAAAGGGCCAAAACTGCCAAGTTTAGAAGTTTGAATCTCACAAACACGCGCCAAACAACACAAACCCACCTTTTTCGAATCAAAATCTTTACTATTCACCCTTATGAACCCAGTTTTACCTTTACTTAAAACAAAGGGTAAACCTAAATTACCTTGACACACGTTTGATTCACACGCTCTAAATCCCATCCCAACCTCAAAACCCTCACTCCCACTCACAATGGACCCCACCCCCAAATACCCGTTCACCTATCATGTGACTACTTGCCCTCCAAGTCATGCCACGTGTCAAGATAAACAGCTGAGAGCCTTTGCTTCACCTCAAAGCTAAATTGAACGTCTTGGATCATTTTGGACAGCTCATCAACAACAAACTGCCTCAAGAGCTTAAGGGCATTTTAGAGAATTCACTTCTAGGGTTTGTGAATAGTGTAGCCTGGCATTTGCCTATAAAAGGAGATGTAAAACCCGCATGCTTTTACCATGAATAGTGCCCTTAAGATCGTACGTCCTAGATTAAAACTTACCTTATTTAGTATTGATCACATTCATGTGCTAATAATCAAGCAAGTGCATACGTGTATGACATGATAAGTATCGATTACGTACGAACTCATGATAAACAGTTAATAAATATGTCACGTGAACGTAATTAAATCATGATCACCATTTAAAATACGAACTAGAATAATTACGTAAATACATATAATATAATTACAAGCGTTAGGATTACGATAAACTACATGATAAAATAAACAGAAACACTTTAAACACGAACACGTTTAACCACGAACGAACACGAAACATCGGGACACGGAAAACATTTGGGTTACCCCTTGTGGGCCCCTTATCCACGAAATTGGAAGAAGAAATGGGCTTAGCCCATGCAAAATTAACTAACATGAAAAATTTGGAAAACTTGTTCATTTTGACAAAACCTAGAAAAAAAGATAAAACCATAAAAAGTTTCTCCTCTCCTTCTTCCTCCCCATTTTTTGGCCGCCACTTCTACAACACCATAGGAGGTGTTCGGTTGATTTTTGATCTTGGAATTTGTGCAAGCATTCGTGTGTGTTCATCCTTTATTGATCCACGCATTTGGTATATCATTTTAAACCTTTCTTTTTAATTCTTTTAATCTTTGATTATTTTCATGAACATGTCATTAAAATTCTTATTAAAACATGATAATTAAACATTGATCTAACATGTTTTGGGGTAAATTAAAAAATCAAAGGATGATATAAAAGGGTGTTTGTTTTGGCCGCCTAGCATAACCAACCCGAGGGGGGGGGGGTTCGGTTTTCTTATTGCCGCCACCACCAAGACCATTTTTGGTCTTGGTTGGTTCATGTGGGACCCACGGCAGCAAGGGGGCACATGTACCCCGAGTTTGGCTCGGGGTACGGTGTCGAATTCATGCCCGATTCATGGTTCGTTGGTTAAATCATGATTTATGCTTCATGTCAATTTTTATGAATTATGAACTTAGGATATAAATTAATTAATAACATGAGATATTAATTAAATCATGACTTAGGTTATTTTAATTATTAATTTAGCATGATATTAATTTAACCTAAGTATTTTATGTTATAAGTTATAATTAATTAATTATTTAAAACATGCCTATAATTAATTAATTTAGACATGACTTAGGTTATATTATTAATTATAATAATACACATTTTAACCTAAGTATCTTATTTCATTTTAATTAAAACATGTTATACTTTAATTAAAATGCTTAACCTATAGTTTAATTAAAATACATGAAATAATAATTAAACTATACACTATATCATATGACTTAAGAAATAAGCTTATAAACACGTAGACTTATATGTTAGCTTATGTAACCAGCTTAATTATATATATGGAAATCTATCTATTTCAGGCAGCTAATCTAATCATGGAAACCTTCTATATATGGAAATCTATCTATTTCAGGCAGCTAATCTAATCATGGAAACCTTCTATATATGGAAACTTATTTAATTAAGGCAGCTGATCTATTTTTGGAAACTTTCTATTTTTAGAAACTAATCCATTTTAAGCAGTAAATTCTATTTGAGGAAACTTTCTATTTTTGGAAACTTTCTATTTTTGGAAACTTTCTATTTTTGGAAACTTTCTATTTTTGGAAACTTTCTATTTTTGGTAACTTTCTATTTTTGGAAACTTTCTATTTTTGGAAACCTTCTATTTTTGGAAACCTGCTATTTTTGGAAAGTCACTTATTATTACACAGTAAGTATAAAAATACATGAAATACCAGTAATACTTAATCAGATTAATCAGAATACAAGATAAACACAGTTTAAGGCTTTTAACAGTAAACCATGACCTAGAACATACAAAGTAAGCTAAGATAAGACATAAAACCCAGTACGTAATCAGTGATTCGATACTTATACACGTGTGTATTCATGTAGCGTTAGTGATCCAGAAGTAGGAGTCTTTCTTCCGTTCATTCACTGGACTTGAGGTACGGATTCCCGTCCTTTCAGTATGGACATTCTTTCCTTATTAGGATTTCCCCGTATGCGGCCAACTGTTTTCCCCAGTATTTGTTTTATTGTTTTGAACTGCTTATGTTTAATTAGCATAATCTATAGCCATATACAAGCATGACAAGTTTCACCTAGTTATGGAGGTACCATAACCATAACATTGGAGGCACCAATGTTATGACTTCCCCACGGCGGAGTGATTGCTCGTGGCGTCCCTTTCAGTTTTGGCCATATTATTATATCATGTGGGGCGTATGGGTGCATCCTAGTTACATGTTTTATTCAGTATTTCATGGTGAATGTGGTGTGTGCCTTGCATCCTTCACAAGGAGTTGATCCCTCCTACCCAAACCAGTATATTAATTAGAGGCATCCCCTCTAATCAGCATGATGAGGTCACCCCTCCAAGTATTCATGCACGTGACCTTTTCATGACCTATATGGGCTATGGTATAGTTATGTTAAAACAATTTTCATAAGATAAACATAAGGCTTTTCAAACTATAAACCAGTTTTCTCAATACTTAACCAGTCTACTCAGAACTTAGTCTTCCGCTGTTATATGTTACATGCTTATCCTATTTCATGCTATATTGTATATCCGTGCACTGAGCGTTTTTCTCAGCCGTTACTTTCCTTTCCATGTCCCAAAACGGCAGGTACCCAAGACTCGAGCATTTGGAGGACATGCATAGGATGGAAGCTGCCATAGACTTCTTCTCCTGTTTCCTTCATATATTTATGCTTGTTTAGTCTTTCATTCAGTTCATTTACTTTGTTATGTTTTGGGCTTATGTTTGGGAACCGATGTTTGATTCCGGTTTTCCCTATGGTCATGTATGTTTTACTACATATTACCTTGCATGCTTTGATGACACGCCATAATTACGCGTAACATTCCATTTATCAAAATGGGGTGTTACAATTATGGTATCAGAGCTAAGGCTTCGACCTGTAGGCTCTAAAACTCGACCTGTGACTAGTGGGTAGTCACCAGGAGCTTCCTAAGCCAACGATTGTTATCCCACGTATTGATGTTTCAGCGCGTTGTTGTTTTAACCATTATGTTTTCAGCACCTTTTTGTTTTAGCCATGACGTTTTCAGCACCTTGTTGTTTTCACCATGATGTTTTCACCAGTATCGTCTTACTAATATGGAATGAACAACCGTCATCCATACTTAGTTATGTGTCATTGTCTATGCATGATGTTCCTCGTGAACTGTGACGATGTGGACTGACCCCAGTAGTTCATAATTTTCACATAAAATTTTTTCTGTTAAGTTTTGACAATGACTTTTAATTATTATGTTTCATGCATTCATGCATTTATATCATATGTCATCTGTTGCAGGAATTTTGACTAAGTAATGGTTGGTACAGGACTGGCCCTATTTAGTCGCATGTGCTTTTATCGGAACTTTTAACTTTGGGACCGACCCATAGGCGTCCCCTCGCCATGTCTTTTGTTTTGGAACCGACCCATAGGCGTTCCCTCGCACATATAAAGGTTTTATAAACTACATTACGCATTCATGCACTGTTTTTCTTGCATAAAATTTTTCTCATGATTTAAATTGGCATAAAATTTTTTTTTCATGTCCCATCACAAGTTATTATGTTTTTATGTCAAGTATGCCTTCATACTGTCATGGTTAACTTCAGTTTCATGCTGATTATGTTATACACTTCTTCGTAATGGATGGTTTCATGTTTCCTCATGATGATTCCGTCTTCATGTTGATTATGTTTCACGCCTCTTTTGTTATTTACGTTGTCCTGCAAGACATTGTTAGAATTCTTGAATCATGCTTTTATGATAGTCATGGTTGGTTTCCATTGATCATGTTGTCAGGCAAATCATCGTTGAATTTTGTGTAACCACACTTTAGCGTTTCTCTATGCAACCAGAATGATGTCTATGCTAATACTGCCAGGTTATCATGATGGTTTTCCTAACCGTTTAACCGGTTTACTTTCCTTAAATCATGACAAATGATCGAGCCCATACCGATCATTTCATGTGCATTCCATGTGTACTCCACGTACCGTATTTCATGTGTATTACATGTACCTTAATCCATGTGTATCCCACTTGCAATACTTCACGAGTATTCGCTAGTCGATTCTAAATCATCTCAGGCGTATGTTCACTTGCTGATATTCTACAAGGTTGTCGATGCCGCTCATAGCTTGGAGATGTTACTGAAGGTTGATGCTGCTGATGTTGGGAGACGCTACGAGATGCTGATATTGATGCTGTTCACAACCTGGAGATCCTAAAAGACGAAGACAAAGGCGTCGGAGCAAAGCAATTGGACGAGAAGATGCTTCACCATCAGACAATTCCCATCAATCATTGTCCCAAATTCATAGTTACATGTCACACGTCGTTCGGCTGTCATTTCAGCCATATGAGTGCAAACCAGTACCAGCCGGCCACTCAGCTAAATAGTTACATGAATCACGGTCATGAGAATGACGTCATGGAACCGACAGACAAGATGATAGTAACCACTACTATGACAGCAACTATCCTAGAAATCGCAACCGAGGCTCCGGCCACGGACGTGATCAGACATACAAATGATCAATAGTCCAACCGATCCGCCAATTCTGGCATATTAACCTAATATTTGTAGTTCTAATTGTTTCACATCTCGAGACACATGTCAAGACATCAGTCAAGACACATGTCTCACGTATACTTTCTGAGGACACATGTCAAGATACCAGTCAAGACATATGTCACGCTTACATTTCTCAAGACACGAGTCAAGACACATGACTCACGTCTATTTATGGAACATTTCTAAGAAATTCAGGGTACCCTCCAAGGGTACATCTATTTGTTGTGCCATGTATTAATCAGGCCACAAGAATTTCAATACCATTATCAGCGCATTAGTGAGAACTGTCATGTTGCCGATGTCACTTTCAATTCTTTCACCATAGTTCATATATTCATAACTATGAAGGACGCCTTTCGTATTCCCACGCATACGAAGGTTTTCCTTCAGCTTAATGATAAGATCCAAGCTGCTAATGCATTTCCTCGGACAGACACGAGATGAATTTTATCCTAATTATGTACTATGAACACCACACCATGCTATGATTCATAATTATGTACAGTAATGTTCAGGCCCCTGAATACATTCAGCTTGATTTTCCATCAGGAAAATCTGTACAAATTATCTATGCTTTTCAAGCACATGCTTTGTTAGCCATAATTGCTAAAATTTTCTAGCTGTCAGTAACACACGACTACTAAGGTCCTTTTACGCATAACCAACGGATTATTCCAAAATTGTTCCTTACACTCCAGAAGAACCTTCAAGGAGAAGGATGGTACCATGAGATTATGTGTCGACTACCGTCGACTTAAACAAATCACCATTCATGACCATTATTCTCCTCCACATATCGACAACATGTCCAATCAACCGTATGGTGTTAATCACTTTTCCAAGATCGAACTCACGATCATGCTGCCAACAGTGATGAGTGAAAAAGCAGGACATGTCCATGACTGCTATTCGTACACGACTCGGTCATGCTAGATTTATGATTTTGAATTAGTCTCATCAATGCTCCAACCGCTTTATGGACTTAATAAATTGTGTATCCATGAACTCCTAAACAAATTCATCAGCATTTTCATTGAGGATAACCTGATTTCATTTAAGCCTAGAGAAGAACAGGAAGACCATATCTGCACTATGTTGCAAATTCTTGACAAGAGAAATTTTACCCTAGAAAATTTTCCTATATCAATTCTGTTTGATTATAGTGACACACTGAATCACATGGGTTTCTATGGTTAATCTTACCATGACTCAGCTTATGCGTAAAGGAGAGAACCCTACACTACATTAGGTGTTCTAGAAAATTATACGCTAGGAGAAGTCTGATTCAAAGACTCAGAGTTTCGCAACCTTCTATGTATCAAGTTTCTACGAAGCAGGATACAGCTACGTCCATATCTATGTACCTGACATACCAACAGGCTAAGATAGGACACCAACAAACTGGGATGTTTCATCATCTGAAATTGTGAATTAAAATGGGACAACATCTCCATGGATGTTAGTTACCAGATTTCAGCAAACTCAGAAGAAGCATGATGCTATCTGGGTTATTGTCAACAGTTTGATCAAGTCTGCAGAATCCTTACATCCGTACGGATTTCAGAACCAACAGATTGAACGAACATGTTCCTGCCAAGGCTCATCCGATCACTTGGCAATCCCTCAGCTATCGGGTCAGACAAAGATTCGTAATTGTACTCCTAACTTACTTCACGTCTTCATTCTAATTCCACGACTTGCTTTCGCGCTCACGTTCATGACACTATTCACGTTCATGATCGTATTTTGGCTTACGATTCTACGTTCATTTCTTTTCTCATTCTGGAAGTTGCAAGAACTTGTGGGACCAGACCCAAGTTTAGTATAACTCTCCATCATCAGATAGACGTTTCACGTCATATTCCACGTCTCACCTTGTAGCGTTTGGCGTCACCGCCATTATATTATATGATCACGATATGTCTCACATGTCATGTTCATTCCATGTTCCTCATATCATGATCAAAATAGGTTACACGTATCATGGGTCACGATATGTTTACTTATACTACACTCGCCATATCTCCACGTAGCACGTTCAAAATTTTTCACGTATCACGTTCAAAATTTTTCACGTACTACGTTTCTTTATGTCTCGCGCATCGTTTCTAATTATCAGTTCAGTCAGATTGTCTTGCAGCGTATCGTTTCAGTTACCCTTGCACGTTAACTCTTTTTCCTCGATCGAATTTAGGGGATCTACCTTCCGTTGATAACCAAGAATTTCTTCGTATTCCAAGTCAAGGTCAGGAGGACCAAGATTTATCATTAGTGTCAGGATCTTCTGAAGGAACCGTTCCAAGAGGGAGGCCACTTGGAAACGGACAAGTTCATCTGGACTTCTTATCCATTTTTCTCTTATCGATTAGATATGTCCTTTCAGTCACGTCACGTTCCATGTCTTTTCAAGACATGTCACGTTCCACGTTCCCTTCTACCATGTCACCTTCATTTCCGTTATCTTGCATACCTTTCCAGTTTGATTCGGGTATGTTTCGCTTCCAGTTACTTTATCTATAATTCGGGGACGAATTATTCTTTTTAGGGGGGAAGAATTGTAAAACCCGCATGCTTTTACCATGAATAGTGACCTTAAGATCGTACGTCCTAGATTAAAACTTACCTTATTTAGTATTGATCACATTCATGTGCTAATAATCAAGCAAGTGCATACGTGTATGACATGATAAGTATCGATTACGTACGAACTCATGATAAACAGTTAATAAATATGTCACGTGAACGTAATTAAATCATGATCACCATTTAAAATACGAACTAGAATAATTACGTAAATACATATAATATAATTACAAGCGTTAGGATTACGATAAACTACATGATAAAATAAACAGAAACACTTTAAACACGAACACGTTTAACCACGAACGAACACGAAACATCGGGACACGGAAAACATTTGGGTTACCCCTTGTGGGCCCCTTATCCACGAAATTGGAAGAAGAAATGGGCTTAGCCCATGCAAAATTAACTAACATGAAAAATTTGGAAAACTTGTTCATTTTGACAAAACCTAGAAAAAAGATAAAACCCTAAAAAGTTTCTCCTCTCCTTCTTCCTCCCCATTTTTTGGCCGCCACTTCTACAACACCATAGGAGGTGTTCGGTTGATTTTTGATCTTGGAATTTGTGCAAGCATTCGTGTGTGTTCATCCTTTATTGATCCACGCATTTGGTATATCATTTTAAACCTTTCTTTTTAATTCTTTTAATCTTTGATTATTTTCATGAACATGTCATTAACATTCTTATTAAAACATGATAATTAAACATTGATCTAACATGTTTTGGGGTAAATTAAAAATCAAAGGATGATATAAAAGGGTGTTTGTTTTGGCCGCCTAGCATAACCAACCCGAGGGGGGGTTCGGTTTGCTTATTGCCGCCACCACCAAGACCATTTTTGGTCTTGGTTGGTTCATGTGGGACCCACGGCAGCAAGGGGGCACATGTACCCCGAGTTTGGCTCGGGGTACGGTGTCGAATTCATGCCCGATTCATGGTTCGTTGGTTAAATCATGATTTATGCTTCATGTCAATTTTTATGAATTATGAACTTAGGATATAAATTAATTAATAACATGAGATATTAATTAAATCATGACTTAGGTTATTTTAATTATTAATTTAGCATGATATTAATTTAACCTAAGTATTTTATGTTATAAGTTATAATTAATTAATTATTTAAAACATGCCTATAATTAATTAATTTAGACATGACTTAGGTTATATTATTAATTATAATAATACACATTTTAACCTAAGTATCTTATTTCATTTTAATTAAAACATGTTATACTTTAATTAAAATGCTTAACCTATAGTTTAATTAAAATACATGAAATAATAATTAAACTATACACTATATCATATGACTTAAGAAATAAGCTTATAAACACGTAGACTTATATGTTAGCTTATGTAACCAGCTTAATTCTATATATGGAAATCTATCTATTTCAGGCAGCTAATCTAATCATGGAAACCTTCTATATATGGAAATCTATCTATTTCAGGCAGCTAATCTAATCATGGAAACCTTCTATATATGGAAACTTATTTAATTAAGGCAGCTGATCTATTTTTGGAAACTTTCTATTTTTAGAAACTAATCCATTTTAAGCAGTAAATTCTATTTTAGGAAACTTTCTATTTTTGGAAACTTTCTATTTTTGGAAACTTTCTATTTTTGGAAACTTTCTATTTTTGGAAACTTTCTATTTTTGGTAACTTTCTATTTTTGGAAACTTTCTATTTTTAGAAACCTTCTATTTTTGGAAACCTGCTATTTTTGGAAAGTCACTTATTATTACACAGTAAGTATAAAAATACATGAAATACCAGTAAACTTAATCAGATTAATCAGAATACAAGATAAACACAGTTTAAGGCTTTTAACAGTAAACCATGACCTAGAACATACAAAGTAAGCTAAGATGAGACATAAAACCCAGTACGTAATCAGTGATTCGATACTTATACACGTGTGTATTCATGTAGCGTTAGTGATCCAGAAGTAGGAGTCTTTCTTCCGTTCATTCACTGGACTTGAGGTACGGATTCCCGTCCTTTCAGTATGGACATTCTTTCCTTATTAGGATTTCCCCGTATGCGGCCAACTGTTTTCCCCAGTATTTGTTTTATTGTTTTGAACTGCTTATGTTTAATTAGCATAATCTATAGCCATATACAAGCATGACCAGTTTCACCTAGTTATGGAGGTACCATAACCATAACATTGGAGGCACCAATGTTATGACTTCCCCACGGCGGAGTGATTGCTCGTGGCGTCCCTTTCAGTTTTGGCCATATTATTATATCATGTGGGGCGTATGGGTGCATCCTAGTTACATGTTTTATTCAGTATTTCATGGTGAATGTGGTGTGTGCCTTGCATCCTTCACAAGGAGTTGATCCCCAAACCAGTATATTAATTAGAGGCATCCCCTCTAATCAGCATGATGAGGTCACCCCTCCAAGTATTCATGCACGTGACCTTTTCATGACCTATATGGGCTATGGTATATTTATGTTAAAACAGTTTTCATAAGATAAACATAAGGCTTTTCAAACTATAAACCAGTTTTCTCAATACTTAACCAATCTACTCAGAACTTAGTCTTCCGCTGTTATATGTTACATGCTTATCCTATTTCATGCTATATTGTATATCCGTGCACTGAGCGTTTTGCTCAGCCGTTACTTTCCTTTCCATGTCCCAAAACGGCAGGTACCCAAGACTCGAGCATTTGGAGGACATGCATAGGATGGAAGCTGCCATAGACTTCTTCTCCTGTTTCCTTTATATATTTATGCTTGTTTAGTCTTTCATTCAGTTCATTTACTTTGTTATGTTTTGGGCTTATGTTTGGGAACCGATGTTTGATTCCGGTTTTCCCTATGGTCATGTATGTTTTACTACATATTACCTTGCATGCTTTGATGACACGCCATAATTACGCGTGACATTCCATTTATCAAAATGGGGTGTTACAGGAGACCTCAACATGTGAGAGTCCCTTTGTTCCAGTCTTTACCTTTAAAACTTGTAATTCCTTTTTGATATTTATAAAAGTTGGTATTTTGAGAAAATTGTAATTCCTTTTTATGTTTTTGAAAGTTGGTATTGTTTAAAGGTGATTCTGAGTTCCATTGATTGTTATAAGTGTGCTTGAATCATTTGGTTCAAGGACCTTTATGTTTGGTAAGTTTTTCAAGTTTGAAAAAGCTTGAAAGAAGGTTTCTGATTTTGCTTATTTTTGTGTACTAACCCTTAGCCATAAGCTATAAGCTCTTGCAAGCTTGTTGACACCAAGCTTGTGAAGGGATTAGAGCCCTTGGTTGAGTTGTTTGCTGCTTGTGTTGAAGAAATCAAGTCCTTGAGGTTCTACTTTGAACCATCAACCAAGGCAGTCTTGCATATCCTTTGTTGAAGTACCTTGGTCTTGTTCTAGTTGTTGAACAAGGTCCAAGGAGCATAGCTGGCCCTCCTAGGATGTTGTGGAGGGCAGGTATAATCTCTTGATTAAGTTTCCTCTCAAAAATTCATGTTACTGCCTGTTTTGGATTTTGAGCTTTGATTTTGTGTTCTTGTGTTTGTGCTGGAGATTTTTGTGTTTGATTATGTTAGTTGGTGCCTAGTAAGTGTTTTTGATCATTAAAATCAATAGGTTGTGTTTAAAAATCAGAAGTTTGTTTGAAAAGTGGTTGATTAAGGGTTGTTTGGGATTGCTGGTTCATAAGGCCTTGTGGCTTTGAGCCCTTGGTTCTTAGGGTTTGGATGGTCTAAAAAAGTCTTAATATACAAGTTTTAGTCATTGGTTAAGTTTCTGAAAGTTTGGAAAAGGGATTTGAAGTTTTGCAAAAATCTGATAAAAGTGGTTTTGGAATTGGTCAAACACATCAGATCCAATAACTTCTTTGTTTGTTGGATCTAAGGTCTGAAATCAGGTTTGGGAATAGTTTGGGTGATAAGCTATCTATTGGTTATCTGGTTGTTGAATTTGGTGGCTTATTGTGATTGCTATAGCTTATCAAAGTTGGCTGAAGTGGTCATTTGCATCAGCAAAGTGACCACCTCATTTTGTGCTTGCATTTGTTATCCTAGTGTATGCCTTGTGATTTTGCCGCTTGGAACTTGTTTATGTGCTGCTTGTGAGTGGATTTTGCTATTTGGTGTGCTTTGTATCTGGCTTATAAGCTAACTGGCTTATTAAGCCCTTATTGCCAAAATCTGCCATCAAAAGGTCAACTGACCTCTTGATTCACAAGGCCTTCTCCTTGAGTCCTTCACAAAAATTGCTTATAAAAAGCCCTTGTACCATTCTTGATCATTTGGTGCACTTTGGAGTACTTTGACTTTTGGTCAAATAAGCACAAATTGGCTTATTTTTGAGAACTGCTTATTGGAACATGCAACAACTTGGCTTTTGTAATAGAAATCATTTTTCTTAGCTTAATATCAAATCTGGAAGGTTACAAGTCTTTTGGTTAAGCTTTTGCTAGAAAACTAGCTTATTTGGCTTTTTCAGCCAGCTTATTTGCTCTTACAGCTTATTCTACTTGGCTTTTTGTGATTTTCTTGATTGATTATTCTTAGTTAAGCTATTTGTGAGCTTTTGCAACAAACTAGAGCTTCTGAGGTGCCCTAAATCTCAAACCTGACTATTTTGTCTTTTAGTGGATTTTTACTTTGCTTATTTCTGGCTTATTGAGTGTGCTTTTTCAAAATTTCTTTTTACAGATCTCATAAGCATCCCAAAAGAAGGTTGTGTGTCAAATTAGAGCTTATGGCATTAGCTTATTGCTTAATGGGGTGAAAAGCCCAATAAGAATAAGTTGTTTGCTTATTAAGCTGTGATAAGCTCACATTCAGCTTTTGGGCCTTTAGAGTTTTGTTCTTAGAATTAAATTTTGAGTCAGATAGGGCTTTTCCAAGTCAATTGGGCCAAGTTTGACTTTTTGGGCCAAAAAGCCCATTAAGGGTTGACTGTTTTTGGATTTGGCCCATTTAAGGGCCCAATAGGGGTATTCTGGTCATTTCACTTTGATTTTCTGATTATTTAGGTTAAAATAAATTAGTTTTCAAGTTTTTAGAATTACTTTTTGGATTTTTAATATTATTTTAATATTATTTTATTATTATTTTTCAAATTTCAGATTTTCCAACTTTTTATATTTTTCTTAGCTTTAATACATTAAAATAGGAATTTAGCAACTTTTAGAATAATTTTATCACTTTTAGATTAATTTCTATAATTATTTTAAGTTTTAATAGTTTTTAAATCATTTTAAATAGTTTTTAGTAGTTTAAAAATTTCTAAAAATAGTTTTTAATCTTTTTAGGTCATTTTAGAGGTTTACCAATTGGAAAATCTTTATTTGGGCTTTTTGATAATTTATTTGATTTTTAGGGCTTTAATTAGCATTTAAAAATTGAATATTTAATTGTTTAAAAGGTTTGAAAAAGTTTTGATCTTTGGTAAACTCTTAGTTTATTTATTTTGATTTTTGGTGAATTTTTGGTAATTTTTAGAATTAATTTTTATTTTTTTAGTTTTTACGGTTTTACGTTTTGTCGTCGTAGTATTATTTTCACGTCTTCGTCATCTTCTTTTCTCATCCCCTTCTAAACCAATCATTAATCACAATCTTTTACAAGTTTTTCACACACATATACCTCATTGGGAAACGAACTTGGAAACCATAAGGGTCATTTGTACACGGTTTTCCTAAATCGTCGTATTTAATACTTTTACCCTATTTACCCTCCTTTTCCTAAATGTGTGGTAAAACACTACAACCATTTTTGATAGAGGTGAATAGGTACTTGCTTTGCTACGCCCTCACGCTTTCCAACTTTCAATGTTTTGTTTTAGTTGCTAATAAGGCTAAAAATGGCCAAATTTTAAAAATTTTCTTAGTTTTCATTAGTGTTTTTAAGACACGAATGTATATTTTCCGTTGGGTAGAATAAGAGTTAATTTTTAACTTGATGGGCATTTGGAGCCATTTACATTCCTTAACCCGCTCAATTCAAGTTTTGCTAGACTTTTATATAGGGAGCTTTAAAACGCGAAAGTCTTAGCTCATTCGGGTTAAGAACGAGAACTTTTCGCAAGTTCCTATAATTGATCCTAGAAAGTCACTTATCAAGGGAACTATAAAACGCATTATCTAAACTTGAAAAAGTACAAGAAAGTGCAAGATCCTATAGGTGGCTTGAAAACCTAAAACTTTGATTTGATATAGTCTTAATGAAAGCTAATCCAAATTTGGCTTAATTTTGACTTGCATGGCTAAGTATTCACGAGTCTCTTTAATTAGAGGTCTTTATATAGTGAAGAACGAGAAATGATAGAGTTAGACAAGTGATCATGCTAAACGTAGAACATGAAAGTGTTCTTTCAAAAACTCATATGTTTTTAATTGTGGCTTTTTCTTCCCATAAGATCAATGCATTAGAAATAAATCATAATTGCAATAAGTAAGGTCCTACGATTTGAAAGGTTACTTAGCCTCTAGCGCAAGATCGTTTAAAAGTTGCTCGGGGTTGAATAGAGTTCATAGGAAAGGCATAACTTATTGAAGCGGGACGCGAAGATTGGCGATCATCCAAAAAGGCCCTAACAAGGCATGAGGAGCTCTATTTTTTGCTAAAGATCCAAGATGATGTGAAGTATCATTATTCCTAAATCAATATGAAGGATCGAGACACATGACGAAAAGCAATTACTCCCCTAAAGATCATGGAGAAAGTCTATCCGAAAAGACCCTTACAAGGTATGAGGATAAATATATCCAAGTCTGAAAAGGAGGCGGATCGTTGTATATCAAAATCCAAAGTTAAGATTGAAGAAAAATGATGAAGTCGTGGTCCAAATATGAAGAATCTCTCAAAAAACGTCAAGTGAAGAAATTCCAAATATATAAAGAGAAGACCATAATTTCAAGAACGTCTTCCCAAGATTTGAAGTATGAAGTACATTCCAAATATCGGTCCGAGAATGGTCTCAAATCGTGAAATGAGTTATGCCAAGATATGAACTTAAGGAGATACACGAGAAGCCATTTTAAAAGATTTTGTCCTTCGGCTAACTATCGATCAAATCGTGCTACTTTGCTTTCGGACTAATAATTACTCAAATAAGTCAATATGAATCACTTGTGATCCATGATAAATAGTTAAAAAATGCTAGTAACCCATTTCCTTTTATAATAACTAGGATTGCGGGGAGAAAAAGTATTACACAATTTGGACGTATGAGTAGTGTTAGCATTGTGACTTGTACCAACAATGATCTCGTTTTTGCACTTAGCATGAAATGTATGACAATCAAGGATGACGAAGTTTACTCTAAGGGACATTTACTTGTTTCTATTCTTTGACCTTAAAAGTCACTTTTGTGATGAAAATCATATATTATGTCTTTACACATCTTCGTAGTATGTTGCAAGTCTTTTACTCTTGAATAAAGGTTAATAAATTGAACTTTGGTGATGCTTAGATACTTTATTCTAGCATTGCGTGAGGGCACGGCAATGGCTTAGTATGGGGGAGTGATGAGATGGCATTTAAACATGATCTCATCGTTCTTTTCGGGCTTTAAATGCATAAAAATGTCATAATATACCATATATATGCTTGTGTTTGTTTACTTGTGTATTTTAGGTATGGATATCGTGAAAAAGACAAAAGATCACAAGATACAAGGAAAAACGGACACGAGAAACGAAGCCGTACAAACAACCCCGCCCTATTCATGGAAAAATCAACAAATACCCTTGAAGACTTGAAGACATACAAGATTGATCCTCATTTATTGAAGAAATGACACTTAAAACCCTTGTATATTGATAATTACAAGTTTGGTCCCTTAAGTTTGTCAAAATTACACAAAAGGTCCTTCTACTTTGAAGAAATGGCAAGTTTAGTCCCTCAACTATTCAACATTGTCAATTATGGTCCCTCATGAAGCCAAAGATACATTGAAGACCTTTGAAGATCAAGAATGTCCAAAATCAGTCCTTGAAATATCTCAAAATGGCAAAAATAACCCTTTTAAACCTTTTTCCAAAGTTTTGTGCCAAAATTGCCAAAGTCTGAAAGTTGTTACAAAGGATTTGGGCGCTGACACACTTTTAAACACAAATGAAAGAAGAAAGGAAGAAAAAGGGCCAAAACTGCCAAGTTTAGAAGTTTGAATCTCACAAACACGCGCCAAACAACACAAACCCACCTTTTACGGATCAAAATCTTTACTATTCACCCTTATGAACCCAGTTTTACCTTTACTTAAAACAAAGGGTAAACCTAAATTACCTTGACACACGTTTGATTCACACACTCTAAATCCCATCCCAACCTCAAAACCCTTACTCCCACTCACAATGGACCCCACCCCCAAATACCCGTTCACCTATCATGTGACTACTTGCCCTCCAAGTCATGCCACGTGTCAAGATCAACAGCTGAGAGCCTTTGCTTCACCGCAAAGCTAAATTGAACGTCTTGGATCATTTTGGACAGCTCATCAACAACAAACTGCCTCAAGAGCTTAAGGGCATTTTAGAGAATTCACTTCTAGGGTTTGTGAATAGTGTAGCCTGGCATTTGCCTATAAAAGGAGACCTCAACATGTGAGAGTCCCTTTGTTCCAGTCTTTACCTTTAAAACTTGTAATTCCTTTTTGAAATTTATAAAAGTTGGTATTGAGAAAATTGTAATTCCTTTTTATGTTTTTGAAAGTTGGTATTGTTTAAAGGTGATTCTGAGTTCCATTGATTGTTATAAGTGTGCTTGAATCATTTGGTTCAAGGACCTTTATGTTTGGTAAGTTTTTCAAGTTTGAAAAAGCTTGAAAGAAGGTTTCTGATTTTGCTTATTTTTGTGTACTAACCCTTAGCCATAAGCTATAAGCTCTTGCAAGCTTGTTGACACCAAGCTTGTGAAGGGATTAGAGCCCTTGGTTGAGTTGTTTGCTGCTTGTGTTGAAGAAATCAAGTCCTTGAGGTTCTACTTTGAACCATCAACCAAGGCAGTCTTGCATATCCTTTGTTGAAGTACCTTGGTCTTGTTCTAGTTGTTGAACAAGGTCCAAGGAGCATAGCTGGCCCTCCTAGGATGTTGTGGAGGGCAGGTATAATCTCTTGATTAAGTTTCCTCTCAAAAATTCATGTTACTGCCTGTTTTGGATTTTGAGCTTTGATTTTGTGTTCTTGTGTTTGTGCTGGAGATTTTTGTGTTTGATTATGTTAGTTGGTGCCTAGTAAGTGTTTTTGATCATTAAAATCAATAGGTTGTGTTTAAAAATCAGAAGTTTGTTTGAAAAGTGGTTGATTAAGGGTTGTTTGGGATTGCTGGTTCATAAGGCCTTGTGGCTTTGAGCCCTTGGTTCTTAGGGTTTGGATGGTCTAAACAAGTCTTAATATACAAGTTTTAGTCATTGGTTAAGTTTCTGAAAGTTTGGAAAAGGGATTTGAAGTTTTGCAAAAATCTGATAAAAGTGGTTTTGGAATTGGTCAAACACATCAGATCCAATAACTTCTTTGTTTGTTGGATCTAAGGTCTGAAATCAGGTTTGGGAATAGTTTGGGTGATAAGCTATCTATTGGTTATCTGGTTGTTGAATTTGGTGGCTTATTGTGATTGCTATAGCTTATCAAAGTTGGCTGAAGTGGTCATTTGCATCAGCAAAGTGACCACCTCATTTTGTGCTTGCATTTGTTATCCTAGTGTATGCCTTGCGATTTTGCTGCTTGGAACTTGTTTATGTGCTGCTTGTGAGTGGATTTTGCTATTTGGTGTGCTTTGTATCTGGCTTATAAGCTAACTGGCTTATTAAGACCTTATTGCTAAAATCTGCCATCAAAGAGTCAACTGACCTCTTGATTCACAAGGCCTCCTCCTTGAGTCCTTCACAAAAATTGCTTATAACAAGCCCTTGTACCATTCCTGGTCATTTGGTGCACTTTGAAGTATTTTGACTTTTGGTCAAATAAGCACAAATTGGCTTATTTTTGAGAACTGCTTATTGGAACATGCAACAACTTGGCTTTTGTAATAGATATCATTTTTCTTAGCTTAATATCAAATCTGGAAGGTTACAAGTCTTTTGGTTAAGCTTTTGCTAGAAAACAAGCTTATTTGGCTTTTTCAGCCAACTTATTTTCTCTTACAGCTTATTCTACTGGCTTTTTGTGAGTTTCTTGATTGATTATTCTTAGTTAAGCTATTTGTGAGCTTTTGCAACAAACTAGAGCTTCTGAGGTGCCCTAAATCTCAAACCCGACTATTTTGTCTTTTAGTGGATTTTTACTTTGCTTATTTCTGGCTTATTGAGTGTGCTTTTTCAAAATTTCTTTTTACAGATCTCATAAGCATCCCAAAAGAAGGTTGTGTGTCAAATTAGAGCTTATAGCATTAGCTTATTGCTTAATGGGCTGAAAAGCCCAATAAGAATAAGCTGTTTGCTTATTAAGCTGTGATAAGCTCACATTCAGGTTTTGGGCCTTTAGAGTTTTGTTCTTAGAATTAAATTTTGAGTCAGATAGGGCTTTTCTAAATCAATTGGGTCAAGTTTGACTTTTTGGGCCAAAAAGCCCATTAAGGGTTGACTGTTTTTGGATTTGGCCCATTTAAGGGCCCAATAGGGGTATTCTGGTCATTTCACTTTGATTTTCTGATTATTTAGGTTAAAATAAATTAGTTTGCAAGTTTTTAGAATTTTTTATACTTTTTGGATTTTTAATATTATTTTAATATTATTTTATTATTATTTTTCAAATTTCACATTTTCCAACTTTTTATATTTTTCTTAGCTTTAATACATTAAAATAGGAATTTAGCAACTTTTAGAATAATTTTATCACTTTTAGATTAATTTCTATAATTATTTTAAGTTTTAATAGTTTTTAAATCATTTTAAATAGTTTTTAGTAGTTTAAAATTTTCTAAAAATAGTTTTTAATCTTTTTAGGTCGTTTTAGAGGTTTACCAATTGGAAAATCTTTATTTGGGCTTTTTGATAATTTATTTGATTTTTAGGGCTTTAATTAGCATTTAAAAATTGAATATTTAATTATTTAAAAGGTTTGAAAAAGTTTTGATCATTGGTAAACTCTTAGTTTATTTATTTTGATTTTTGGTGAATTTTTGGTAATTTTTAGAATTAATTTTTATTTTTGTAGTTTTTACGGTTTTACGTTTTGTCGTCGTAGTATTATTTTCACGTCTTCGTCATCTTCTTTTCTCATCCCCTTCTAAACCAATCATTAATCACAATCTTTTACAAGTTTTTCACACACATATACCTCCTTGGGAAACGAACTTGGAAACCATAAGGGTCATTTGTACACGGTTTTCCTAAATCGTCGTATTTAATACTTTTACCCTATTTACCCTCCTTTTCCTAAAGGTGTGGTAAAACACTACAACCATTTTTGGCGCCGCTGCCGGGGAGGTGTGTCGTGATTAATTTGCATTGTTGTTTTTAATATTAACCATATATAGTATTTGTATTAGTAGAAATCTACTAATACGTATTATCGGTTTTCTTGGTTTTTCTTGTGAAAATATTATTACTATATTCTATTAAGTATCACAACAAATAAACAATATCTCCAAAAGTGTGAAAACACAACCTTGATTCGGGATTTCATCACTCGATCATTGTATTCGAATCTCAAACAAAAAGAAAAAGGCAAAAATAGATAAATACTTTCGTGAAGCTCGATTTTGAAAAATACAAACTATAAGGTGGGTATAAGGCGGGTATTATAAAATATAACCTAAGGAAAAAGGCTCTTAAGTGCTTCGCGCCGCCTCGTTTCCCCGCTTGCTTCTGAGTATTTTGAGATTGAAGGCTAATCGAGGGTTTTGCCGCCCAAAGTATTATTACGTATAATATATTTGCTTGGTTTCTTTGTGATTAAAACCTCTTGAACAATTTGGTTTTCACCAAAGTTCTAAAGTCATTCGAAGGCGTTCACTCCACGTGATCGTTTTCATTCCTTTGAGGCTTCTTTAATCAAGAGTTTGATTCGAGGAGAGATTTTGTAGATTGTTGTCTACAAAGATACACCAAAATCCAAAAAAAAATAATTATAATCAAAAACACAAAAAAATTGAAAATCCACAAAACACCCAAAAAGAATCTTCTTTGCTCACCTCCCATTCTTCGTGAAGTTTATGATCACTCGTAATCAAGCAAAACGAGCTCGTAAACGTCTTCAAAAGCAAGCCAATCAAGAGACGTTGATTGTAGAACAACCTCCAATTGTTGAACCTATTGTAGAACAAGAAGTCGTCATGGCTAATCGTACTATGATGGAGTTGCTACAAGCACCCACCGAGGGTTTTGGAGAGTCTATTGTGATTCCCGCCATCCTTGCGGAGAATTTCGAGATTAAGACGGGTTTAATGTCAATGTTGCAAGCAAATAAGTTTAGAGGTCACGAGAAATACAACCCGCACTATCACATAAGGAATTTTAACCGTCTCACCGCCACTAGCAAGTTTAAGGATGTTCCACATGACGCCATTAAGATGATGTTGTTTCCATACTCGTTAGATGGACCCGCTAAAATTTGGCTTGAGAAAGAAACGCCAAACTCGATTTTGACATGGGCCGATCTCGTTTCTAAGTTTGTGAACAAGTTTTTTCCACCATCTAAAACAACACATTTGAAAAATGAAATTTCACGATTTGTGCAAAGAAATAATGAAAGTTTTTCAATGGCATGGGAACGCTTTAAAGAAATGTTACATGAATGTCCACACCATGATTTTACGGAATTGCATCAAGTTGATACTTTTTATAATGGGCTTAATGATCATGAACGAGATTATTTGAATGCCGCCGCGGGTGGTAATTCTTTGTGCAAGACGACAAATGAGGCTTTACAAATCATCGAGAATAGATCTAAGGTTTATAGCCCTCGTAACACACCGAGTGTTGCCAATTTGGGTTCGTCGTCATCGTCATCGTCTCGTAGCATTAATGCCTTACATGATGAAGCTAATGAGGAAAATCGGTTTTTTGATAGATTTGCTAATCTTATGTCCCATTGGAAAGCTCAAGAAGCTTCAAATTCCGCTTCGGTTAAAGCGGTTGCTAAGAGTTGTTTGTCTTGTGGTGGAGCTCATGATCTTTCCGAGTGCATTACCGCGGATGGTAACACTTCGAGTGCTTATGTAGCAACGGGAACTTACAACCAAAACGGTCAAGGTTCCCGCCCAAATCAAGCTCCACCAAACCAAAATGCTAATAACTATCGAAACAACAACCAAGGTGGTAATTACCAAGGCAATTCACGTAACTACAACAAGGGGAATTATCAAAGTGGGAATGGACAAGTCACTAATCAAAACCAAAACCGTGATTTTCAAAACACTACACAAGGTTTTCAAAATGCTCACACTAAAAATATTCAAGGAGAGTTTTTGGATTATGCTAAAGCAAATGATGCTAAATTTGATAACATGCAACGTGAGATGATTAGCTTAAGATCCGAGTTGAAAAACGAGCTTAAAAATGAACTTGCTAATGAACTTAAAACTCATGCAAATAAAATGGAAGGAAATGTCCAACGTCTTCAACAAAATCAACAAAAGATGGAATTAGGACAACATGAGATTAAGCAAGAGCTATTAAAAGCGGATGCTAGGCAATCAAAATTTGAGGACCGAATGGCTAAGATGTTTGAAGCAATCATGTGTAAACCCTCTTCCTCGGGTGGTGTTCCTAGTGATACCATTGCAAACCCGAAGGGAGAAATGAAGGTTATTACTGCACGAAGTGGTAAAACTTTCAAGGAACCAATCTCTCGTCCAAGTACTTCTACGGAGAAGGAAATCGAGAAAGAACCCGAGGTGATGGTCGAAAAGGAGCATATTACAATCCCACAAAGTACCGCTCATACCACACCTACGGTTGAACCAATACCAATTGTGGAACCCGAGTTTCCAAGGCCGTTGCCTAATGACCAACCCACACCACCTTTACCTTACCCATCGAGACGTGACAAGGAAAAGGCACGAGAACGGAATAATTATCAATTTGAGTTATTTATGAAAATGTTTCGTGATATGCATTTTAACATAAGTTTTGCCGACGCTCTTATCATGATGCATCGATTCGCCGCAAACTTCAAAAGTATGCTAAACAACAAAGAGAAGTTACAACAATCGTCTAGTTGTTCATCGGTTTTTCTTAGCCGCATACCACAAAAAGTCGGTGATCCCGGCAAGTTTTTAATCCCATGTGCTATACAAGATATGGAGGAATGCTACGCCTTGGCCGATCTTGGTGCTAGTATTAATTTGATGCCTCTTGAGATTTTTAAATCGCTCAATCTTCCTAATCTCACTCCTTCAAGAATGTCAATCGAGATGGCCGATCATTCTACGATTTTAGCTTGTGGAGTAGCCGAGGACGTCTTCGTGAAAGTTGGAAAGTTCTACTATCCCGTAGACTTTATTGTTGTTGACATTCCCATCGATCCTAAAGTTCCTCTAATTTTAGGTCAATCATTTTTGGATACCTCGAGAGCACTTATCGATGTGCATGCAAGGAAAATCACTCTTCGTTTCAATGAGGAAGAACTCGTCATAAATGCAACTCAAAACTCCACACTTTCTCATGTGTATTCTATCACGTCTTTGTACAATGTCAATCCCATCAAAAACATTTGTAAAAGGATTTCAAAAAGAGTTTTAGGATTTGATGATAAAAATGAAGTTCCGACCCCTCCGCCGGTGGAGGTTAAGAGTGTTAAGCCTACGATTCCAATCACGAATGATTCTTCGGATGATGAATATGTTGATCCCGATGGGGAGGTTTTCTTTGTCGATAAACGTTTTGAGAACTTGCCACCACCAAAACCAAAACGGTTTTCAAATGTGAGAATTTTTTGTGTGACTAACATCGTCTTAGAAACACCAAATATTTTCGACATAATCAAAAAGGGTTTTCATAAGGAGAGTTTAAAAGATAAAAAAGGAAAAGATTTTAAATGTAATTTAATTGATTTTTCTACAAATCTAACTCCGTCATCACCACGTGTTTTGAGTGCTACAAGCTCGTCTACTCCTTTTGACGATGCTTTGTGTGGTTTTAGTATGGGGGAAGCCCCTTATGTTCCCTCATCCTTGTCCACCGAGGACGAGATATTCGATCCCGGAATTTCATGTAAAGGTAAATCTCGGTCTTCCACCGATGCAATAAATGGAAAATCTTTCTATTTGATTGGTGTGAGTCTACCTAGAGTAGCTCATAAGTTTGTCATACCGATTGTCCCACCCTTCTACTTCTCATCTCTTTTCTTCAAACTCTTTGAGTTTATGGCACATGTTGAACTGGCGTTAATTTGTTTTCCCAATGAAAACGAGAACGCCATCTTCGATCCCGGTATTTTGCACCATCAAAGGACTTAGTCCTTAATACCGGTTGCTTTTTGGGCCTTGTTTATCATGTAAGCCCCACCAAAAATTGACCATACCATGATTTTCCCTAAATGTTCACATTTTGAGGGGATCGAGTCGAGCTCATGACTCGGTAATCAAAAACGAGGTGCCTCGTGGGGGAGATCCCATGCTTATCTATTATGCTTACTATTCACTAATAAGGGGACTTGTACCCTTTCAACTCGTTGTCTCATGGATATTTGTGATTGTGTTATCTAGATCATCATCATCATCTACGATTGAAGACTCTCGTGTTCGTTTACGTGAGCCTCTATCGTTTGCTTGAAGAAGTTTTTCACGAATCCATGACATATCCTTTATTGTTCTAACAATTATCTTTTAGCATACTTAATAAACGGCTTTAGATATATTTTTGATCACCCTTTCCATTATAGATCCTAAGCATTCGATTCTTTGTCTCTAGTATGGGGGTGCTCCACCCTTAGACTCGAAACATTGAGGACAATGTTTGCTTTTAGTATGGGGGAGAGGTGAATAGGTACTTGCTTTGCTACGCCCTCACGCTTTCCAACTTTCAATGTTTTGTTTTAGTTGCTAATAAGGCTAAAAATGGCCAAATTTTAAAATTTTTCTTAGTTTTCATAAGTGTTTTAAGACACGAATGTTTATTTTCTGTTGGGTAGAATAAGAGTTAATTTTTGACTTGATGGGCATTTGGAGCCATTTACATTCCTTAACCCGCTCAATTCAAGTTTTGCTAGACTTTTATATAGGGAGCTTTAAAACGCGAAAGTCTTAGCTCATTCGGGTTAAGAACGAGAACTTTTCGCAAGTTCCTATAATTGATCCTAGAAAGTCACTTATCAAGGGAACTATAAAACACATTCTCTAAACTTGAAAATGTCCAAGAAAGTGCAAGATCCTATAGGTGGCTTGAAAACCCAAAACTTTGATTTGATATAGTCTTAATGAAAGCTAATCCAAATTTGGCTTAATTTTGACTTGCATGGCTAAGTATTCACGAGTCTCTTTAATTAGAGGTCTTTATATAGTGAAGAACGAGAAATGATAGAGTTAGACAAGTGATCATGCTAAACGTAGAACATGAAAGTGTTCTTTCAAAAACTCATATGTTTTTAATTGTGGCTTTTTCTTCCCATAAGATCAATGAATTAGGAATAAATCATAATTGCAATAAGTAAGGTCGTACGATTTGAAAGGTTACTTAGCCTCTAGCGCAAGATCGTTTAAAAGTTGCTCAGGGTTTAATAGAGTTCATAGCCAAGGCATAACTTATTGAAGCAGGACGCGAAGATTGGCGATCATCCAAAAAGGCCCTAACAAGGCATGAGGAGCTCTATTTTTTTGCTAAAGATCCAAGATGATGTGAAGTATCATTATTCCTAAATCAATATGAAGGATCGAGACACACGACGAAAAGCAATTACTCCCCTAAAGATCATGGAGAAAGTCTATCCGAAAAGACCCTTACAAGGTATGAGGATAAATATATCCAAGTCCGAAAAGGAGGCGGATCGTTGTATATCAAAATCCAAAGTAAAGATTGAAGAAAAATGATGAAGTCGTGGTCCAAATATGAAGAATCTGTCAAAAAACGTCAAGTGAAGAAATTTCAAATATATGAAGAGAAGACCATAATTTCAAGAACGTCTTCCCAAGATTTGAAGTATGAAGTACATGCCAAATATCGGTCCGAGAAAGGTCTCAAATCGTGAAACGAGTTATGCCAAGATATGAACTTAAGGAGATACACGAGAAGCCGTTTTAAAAGATTTTGTCCTTCGGCTAACTATCGATCAAATCGTGCTACTTTGCTTTCGGACTAATAATTACTCAAATAAGTCAATATGAATCACTTGTGATCCATGACATATAGTTAAAAAATGCTAGTAACCCATTTCCTTTTATAATAACTAGGATTGCGGGGAGAAAAAGTATTACACAATTTGGACGTATGAGTAGTGTTAGCATTGTGACTTGTACCAACAATGATCTCGTTTTTGCACTTAGCATGGAATGTATGACAATCAAGGATGACGAAGTTTACTCTAAGGGAGATTTACTTGTTTCTATTCTTTGACCTTAAAAGTCACTTTTGTGATGAAAATCATATATTATGTCTTTACACATCTTCGTAGTATGTTGCAAGTCTTTTACTCTTCAATAAAGGTTAATAAATTGAACTTTGGTGATGCTTAGATACTTTATTCTAGCATTGCGTGAGGGCACGGCAATGGCTTAGTATGGGGGAGTGATGAGATGGCATTTATACATGATCTCATCGTTCTTTTCGGGCTTTAAATGCATAAAAATGTCATAATATACCATATATATGCTTGTGTTTGTTTACTTGTGTATTTTAGGTATGGATATCGTGAAAAAGACAACAGATCACAAGATACAAGGAAAAACGGACACGAGAAACGAAGCCGTACAAAGAACCGCGCCCTATTCATGGAATAATCAACAAATACCCTTGAAGACTTAAAGACATACAAGATTGATCCTCATTTATTGAAGAAATGAATCTTAAAACCATTGTATATTGATAATTACAAGTTTGGTCCCTTAAGTTTGTCAAAATTACACAAAAGGTCCTTCTACTTTGAAGAAATGGCAAGTTTAGTCCCTCAACTATTCAACATTGTCAATTATGGTCCCTCATGAAGCCAAAGATACATTGAAGACCTTTGAAGATCAAGAATGTCCAAAATCAGTCCTTGAAATATCTCAAAATGGCAAAAATAACCCTTTTAAACCTTTTTCCAAAGTTTGTGCCAAAATTGCCAAAGTCTGAAAGTTGTTACAAAGGATTTGGGCGCTGACACACTTTTAAACACAAATGAAAGAAGAAAGGAAGAAAAAGGGCTAAAACTGCCAATTTTAGAAGTTTGAATCTCACAAACACGCGCCAAACAACACAAACCCACCTTTTTCGGATCAAAATCTTTACTATTCACCCTTATGAACCCAGTTTTACCTTTACTTAAAACAAAGGGTAAACCTAAATTACCTTGACACACGTTTGATTCACACACTCTAAATCCTATCCCAACCTCAAAACCCTCACTCCCACTCACAATGGACCCCACCCCCAAATACCCGTTCACCTATCATGTGACTACTTGCCCTCCAAGTCATGCCACGTGTCAAGATCAACAGCTGAGAGCCTTTGCTTCACCCCAAAGCTAAATTGAACGTCTTGGATCATTTTGGACAGCTCATCAACAACAAACTGCCTCAAGAGCTTAAGGGTATTTTAGAGAATTCACTTCTAGGGTTTGTGAATAGTGTAGCCTGGCATTTGCCTATAAAAGGAGACCTCAACATGTGAGAGTCCCTTTGTTCCAGTCTTTACCTTTAAAACTTGTAATTCCTTTTTGAAATTTATAAAAGTTGGTATTTTGAGACAATTGTAATTCCTTTTTATGTTTTTGAAATTTGGTATTGTTTAAAGGTGATTCTGAGTTCCATTGATTGTTATAAGTGTGCTTGAATCATTTGGTTCAAGGACGTTTATGTTTGGTAAGTTTTTCAAGTTTGAAAAAGCTTGAAAGAAGGTTTCTGATTTTGCTTATTTTTGTGTACTAACCCTTAGCCATAAGCTATAAGCTCTTGCAAGCTTGTTGACACCAAGCTTGTGAAGGGATTAGAGCCCTTGGTTGAGTTGTTTGCTGCTTGTGTTGAAGAAATCAAGTCCTTGAGGTTCTACTTTGAACCATCAACCAAGGCAGTCTTGCATATCCTTTGTTGAAGTACCTTGGTCTTGTTCTAGTTGTTGAACAAGGTCCAAGGAGCATAGCTGGCCCTCCTAGGATGTTGTGGAGGGCAGGTATAATCTCTTGATTAAGTTTCCTCTCAAAAATTCATGTTACTGCCTGTTTTGGATTTTGAGCTTTGATTTTGTGTTCTTGTGTTTGTGCTGGAGATTTTTGTGTTTGATTATGTTAGTTGGTGCCTAGTAAGTGTTTTTGATCATTAAAATCAATAGGTTGTGTTTAAAAATCAGAAGTTTGTTTGAAAAGTGGTTGATTAAGGGTTGTTTGGGATTGCTGGTTCATAAGGCCTTGTGGCTTTGAGCCCTTGGATCTTAGGGTTTGGATGGTCTAAACAAGTCTTAATATACAAGTTTTAGTCATTGGTTAAGTTTCTGAAAGTTTGGAAAAGCGATTTGAAGTTTTGCAAAAATCTGATAAAAGTGGTTTTGGAATTGGTCAAACACATCAGATCCAATAACTTCTTTATTTGTTGGATCTAAGGTCTGAAATCAGGTTTGGGAATAGTTTGGGTGATAAGCTATCTATTGGTTATCTAGTTGTTGAATTTGGTGGCTTATTGTGATTGCTATAGCTTATCAAAGTTGGCTGAAGTGGTCATTTGCATCAGCAAAGTGACCACCTCATTTTGTGCTTGCATTTGTTATCCTAGTGTATGCCTTGTGATTTTGCTGCTTGGAACTTGTTTATGTGCTGCTTGTGAGTGGATTTTGCTATTTGGTGTGCTTTGTATCTGGCTTATAAGCTAACTGGCTTATTAAGCCCTTATTGCCAAAATCTGCCATCAAAAGGTCAATTGACCTCTTGATTCACAAGGCCTCCTCCTTGAGTCCTTCACAAAAATTGCTTATAACAAGCCCTTGTACCATTCCTGATCATTTGGTGCACTTTGGAGTACTTTGACTTTTGGTCAAATAAGCACAAATTGGCTTATTTTTTAGAACTGCTTATTGGAACATGTAACAACTTGGCTTTTGTAATAGAAATCATTTTTCTTAGCTTAATATCAAATCTGGAAGGTTACAAGTCTTTTGGTTAAGCTTTTGCTAGAAAACTAGCATATTTGGCTTTTTCAGCCAACTTATTTGCTCTTACAACTTATTCTACTTGGCTTTTTGTGATTTTCTTGATTGATTATTCTTAGTTAAGCTATTTGTGAGCTTTTGCAACAAACTAGAGCTTCTGAGGTGCCCTAAATCTCAAACCCGACTATTTTGTCTTTTAGTGGATTTTTACTTTGCTAATTTATGGCTTATTGAGTGTGCTTTTTCAAAATTTCTTTTTACAGATCTCATAAGCATCCCAAAAGAAGGTTGTGTGTCAAATTAGAGCTTATGGCATTAGCTTATTGCTTAATGGGCTGAAAAGCCCAATAAGAATAAGCTGTTTGCTTATTAAGCTGTGATAAGCTCACATTCAGCTTTTGGGCCTTTAGAGTTTTGTTCTTAGAATTAAATTTTGAGTCAGATAGGGCTTTTCCAAATCAATTGGGCCAAGTTTGACTTTTTGGGCCAAAAAGCCCATTAAGGGTTGACTGTTTTTGGATTTGGCCCATTTAAGGGCCCAATAGGGGTATTCTGGTCATTTCACTTTGATTTTCTGATTATTTAGGTTAAAATAAATTTGTTTGCAAGTTTTTAGAATTTTTTATACTTTTTGGATTTTTAATATTATTTTAATATTATTTTATTATTATTTTTCAAATTTCCCATTTTCCAACTTTTTATATTTTTCTTAGCTTTAATACATTAAAATAGGAATTTAGCAACTTTTAGAATAATTTTATCACTTTTAGATTAATTTCTATAATTATTTTAAGTTTTAATAGTTTTTAAATCATTTTAAATAGTTTTTAGTAGTTTAAAAATTTCTAAAAATAGTTTTTAATCTTTTTAGGTCATTTTAGAGGTTTACCAATTGGAAAATCTTTATTTGGGCTTTTTGATAATTTATTTGATTTTTAGGCTTTAATTAGCATTTAAAAATTGAATATTTAATTATTTAAAAGGTTTGAAAAAGTTTTGATCATTGGTAAACTCTTAGTTTATTTATTTTGATTTTTGGTGAATTTTTGGTAATTTTTAGAATTAATTTTTATTTTTGTAGTTTTTACGGTTTTACGTTTTGTCGTCGTAGTATTATTTTCACGTCTTCGTCGTCTTCTTTTCTCATCCCCTTCTAAACCAATCATTAATCACAATCTTTTACAAGTTTTTCACACACATATACCTCCTTAGGAAACGAACTTGGAAACCATAAGGGTCATTTGTACACGGTTTTCCTAAATCGTCGTATTTAATACTTTTACCCTATTTACTCTCCTTTTCCTAAAGGTGTGGTAAAACACTACAACCATTCGTCATCCTCGATTTTCACCTAATTCCATGCTAAGTGTGTAACGAGATCATTGTTATTATAAGTTAGCAACACGATCATATCTCATGAGTGTTAATTACACACCTAGACTCCCTTATTCCTACTTGGTATCTCTTATATTTTATTTTTGTCTTAATGATCACGAGGATACATCATAGACTTATGCGTGAATAAAGATTAAGTCTAAAAATAGAGTCTTAACGTTGTAACCAAAATCATTAAATTAATAATTCACCCTAATAGACAACGATGTCAAAAAATTAAGTCAACAAGAAGGATCGATAAACACGATTTTAGAACGGTTTTGAACATGAGACTTATTACCATGACTTTTATTATCCGCCATCATCGGTGGTTTTATTATCATGGTTTACCTCCATCTTTTATTCAACTTCGCCATGAAGCTTTTATTATGACTTTGGCATTGCCCTTGTCTTTTATTATCCGCCATCATCGGTGGTTTTATGATGACTTGACGTATATCCTCACGCTAAGGCGAAATTTTGGATCTTTAAAGCTTCAAAGATTAAGGCTTGATTCACTTTCAATTTGGGCATAGATTTTTCGGCCTTTTGAGATTCAAATTTTTGCTTAATTTAGGTGAGCACTTGAAATCTTATTATTGGGTGAAGCTTTCGATTATTCGGCTTGCCAATACTTCAAAACCGTGACGCTGGCGATACCTTAATGTTTTCCAAATTTAACTACATGGAAGCTACTAAAACAAATTAGAAACCAACAATAGTGACTAAACCGCTAAATCAATATTTATTAACAGTTTATTATAAAAGCGAGGGGAGAATAAGCTAATAATTACTACACATGAGATCCTGAAAGATTACGAGACTTATAAATAACTCTATCATTTCTCGTCCTCATTTAAGAGACTTAGCCTAAAAAGTTAAGGAATCGAAGCTAAGTGCTCAACAAGCACGGTCGAGTCAAAAATTACTCTTACTCTCACCATCGGAAAACCTACATTCGTGTCTTAAACACTTATGAAAAGTACAAAATTTTTAAAAATTTGGCCATTTTTAGCCTTATTTTTGCAACAAAACGATAACAAAAAGATGAAAATTAGATTACGTGGTGACGTAAGCAAGGTGAAGTATCTACTCACCCCCATACTAAAACTAAGCATTGTCCTTAATGTTTCGAGTCTAGGGGTGAAAACACCCCCATACTAGAGACGAAGTCGAATGCTTAATCTCGAGCATGGAAAGGGTAAAACGAATAACATAAAATCCATTTATGAATTATGCTAATAAGATAAACGTTAGAACATAAAAGGATATCATCGGATATCGGAATCTCCAAAGGCAACGATCGAAGCTCGAGTGATCCGTAAAACGAACACGAGAGGCTTTAATGATGACAATGAACCTAATAAATCACAATCACAAACAACCACAGAACAAAGGTTGGAAGAGCACAAGTCCCCTCGTTACACTATTAGAAAACAAAAATATTTACAAGGATAAGCATGAGAATCCCCCATGAGGCACCTTGTTTTTTATAACCGAGTCAAAAGCTCGACTAGAATCCCCATAAATGTGATCATTTAGGGATAATCTTGGTATGGTCATTTTTGGTGGGGCTTACATGATAAACAATGCCCAAAAGTACGTGGAGTACTTTAAAAACCCGATATACGTATACCGGGGTCAAAGATAGCGTCCTCGTTTTCGGATGAAAGACGAAACAACGCTACTTCAACCGAAGTCGAAACCCCAAAGGGGTAGAAGAAAAGAGATGAGAAGTATAAAGGTGGGGCAATGGGTAAGTCAAACTTATGAGCTACTCGAGGTAGACTCACACCAAGCAAATGGAGATAATTTCCATTTATTGCATCGGTGGAAGAACGAGATTTCCCTTTACAAGCAATTTCGGGATCGTAAATCTCGTCCTCGGTGGAGAAATGTGAGGGAACATAAGGGGCTTCCCCCACACTAGATCCACACCAACTGTCGTCCAAAGGAGTAGACGAGGTGGTAGCACTCATAACACGATGTGATGACAGAGTTAAACTTGTAGAAAAATCTTTTAAAACATTTTTAAAATCCTTTCCTTTTTCATCGTTTAAAAACTCTTTAAGAAAACCCGATTTGATAATGTCGAAAATATTTAGCGTATCTAAGTCGATGTTAGGCACACTGAAAATCCTCACATTTAAGTCATTGGTGGGAGGGGGTGGTGGATTGTATAAATTCTCAAAACGTTTGTCAACAAAGAACACCGCCCCCTCGGGGTCAACATACTCGTCATCCTCATGAACATCGATCTCATCGATTTCTTCATCAAAGATAGGCTTGTCAAACCAAGGTTTGTCATTCCCCTCCTTGAGTATCTTAGAAACTCTCTCGAAAAGATCACGATCAAGCACGAAACCATCATTCATTTATGGGGATTGTTGATAAGTAAAATCCTCACTAATGTGGTAAACGTAATTCTCATTTGAGGAGTGTTGATTAGGTAACTCCTCGAGAATTAGATTTTTGGTGGTCACATGAGTTGGTTCGTCATCGAAAATAAGACGTTCCAACTCATTTAGTTCATCCTCGATTTTGGAAAGATCTACCTCACTCGTAGGTGGGAGTGGAGGCAAAAGAGCTAGCTCTCGTTCAATGATTTCCTCAATCTCGGGATCAAACTCGTAATCATCGTACTTCACATGAGAAGAGGTCTTTTTAGGAGAATCCTCAAAAATGGCATATGGATTTCGAAGTACGTGATCAATCTCGGCAAAATCGCCATCGTCATCGTCAAAGAAAGAGTCGATGTGAGCACTCACAACCATGGTCTTACAAGTCGAACGACTATGCTTAGGTGACTTTTCTAAGATGAGAGGATTGATGTCGATAAAACCTTTAGCCTCAACGGGTGTTGGGATAGGAAAAGGAGGCACTTCGATGGAGTTAGAAGTTGAAGCCTCAAAGACGTGGTCCTTCGAAGGTGGTGAAGACGAGTCCATTTTTGTCATTGTCGTGATGGCACTAACGTCGCCCTTCGGAATTGGTGCTTCACTTTTTTTCATCGAATACATCTCAAAGTGATTTTTCATTCAAAAATTTACGAATACCCTTTTGAATTAAGTAAACGTATTCTTTATCATTAAAATCATCATCTTTAAAACCGTTCTTCTTAATTCTTTCAAACATGCGTCAAGCCTCATATTTTCCGCTAAAGTAAACATTTTGAAATCATTAGAATTTGAAACATTAGGTTTTGAAACCTCGGTTTTTTCATTATCATAAGACACTTGGGATTTACTCGTGAAAAAAGTCCATTTTATCCTCCACATATCTCATAGTAAGTCTCCCCTCGTGAACGTCGATTACGGTTCGAGCCGTCGATAAAAATGGTCGGCCTAAAATAATGGGACATTTAGGGTCACACTCGTAATCGGATATGACGAAATCCGCGAGAAAAACAAACTTTCCAACTTCAACATAGACATCCTCGGCTATTCCAATTGGTATAAGTGGTGTACAATTTTCAAGCTCGATTGTCATGTTTGTGGGGGTAAGTGAAGGCAATCTCATCAATTTCCAAAGAGAATGAGGCATGAGATTAATGCTAGCACCTAAATCGGCAAGGGCTAAACATCCCTCAATATCGAAAAAATCACATGGTAATAGAAATTGGCCCGAATCCTCTTCCTTTCTCGGCATATGCCTTTTGGGTTTTTTAAGAAGGATCGAAGCACAAGTTTCTTCAAGGGTTACTTTAGTAAGGTCGATAAAACTCTCTTTTTGAACCGTGGATGGAATTTGAGGTACACGAGGGTGTGCACTCTTTTCCTTGGTCACCACGTTCACCCCATCGACTTTAGAACAATAAGACGTTTTAGAAGTCGAGGGTTGAGAAGAAGGAACAACATGAAATCCATCAAGGGTAGGGGTAATCACACGATTTTTTCCACGAGACGAGGCGGCTTTACATTGTTCCTTCGGATTTGCAACGGTGTCACTAGGTAAACGAACTCGATGAAGCACCCGAGGCTCTGTTCATAATAGCCGAAAACATCTTTTTTATGTCAATTTGTCCTTGCTCAATCTTCGTGTTTTGAAGTTTCAAAGTATTAGAAAAATCGTTTTTCAAAGTACCAATTTCTCCCTCTAATCGTCTCATATTAGCCTCATTCGTTTTCATGTTATTTTGAAAATCATTTGACGAATTATTTTGATTTGAATTAAAGTTCCCTTGGTTTTGATTACTTCTTTGAAAATTGTTTTGATTCCCACTTGAAAAATTGTTACCTTGATTGTTGTTGTTTGAAAAATTCGAGTTTTGATTATTGTCTCAGTTTTGCCAATTCAAATTACGACCTTGATTATAACCTTGATTTTGATTCGAAAAATTTTCTTGTTGATTATTTCCTTAAAAATTTTTTCGGTTTTGATTCGAAAAATTGATGCCTTGGTTATAGTTGCCTTGTTACGATGGACCGGCGTTATTTTGATTTTGATTAGAAAAATTGTTGTTTAACGCACTCACATTCGACGTTTGGCCATCCGTAGCCGCACACTCGTAATAATTATGAGTTCCACCACAAAATGTACACGAAGTCTCAACCGCTTTCACCATAGCGGGAGCGTCTTTCTTTTGCATTTCAACGAGAAAAGACGTAAACACATTCGTTAGCTTGTCGACTTTCGCATCAACCCTCTCAATTTCGCGATTACAACTACTAACATTGGCGACATTGGCAACACTCGGTGCGTTGCGGAGTTGGTGAACCTTGGATCGATTTTCGATAATCGTTAATGCGTCCTTCGGAGTTTTACACAAAAAGTTGCCACCGGCGACGGAATTCAACGAATCTTGTTCTTGAAAACTAAGACCGTTGTAAAACGTATCGATTTGGTGCAACTCGGAAAATCCATGGTGAGGACATTGCCTAAGCAATTCTTTAAAACGATCCCACGCGTCTCTAAAAGATTCATTCGATTTTTGCTAAAATCTCGTAATTTCATTTTTGAAAAACGTCGTCTTAGACGGTGGGAAAAAATGATTAACGAATTTGGAAATGAGATCCTTCCACGTAATTATCGAATTAGGTGGCTCTTTCTCGTACCAATCCTTGGCGGCACCATCGAGCGAGTACGGAAAAAGCATAAGCTTGACGACATCGGTGTCGACGTTCTTAAACTTGCTCGTGGCCAAAAGACGATCAAAATTCTGAATATGGTCGTGAGGATTATCGGCTTCACGACCTCGAAACTTCGTAGCTTGAATCAACGAAAGAATTCCGCTCTTAATCTCAAAATTCTCCGCTTCGATAGCGGGAATTACGATCGCGTCTCCATAACCCTCGGTGGGTGCTTGGAGCAATTCCATCATCGAACGATTGTCGGCCATCTCGTCTACGGTCTCTTCAACAACGATATTAGGAACGTCGGTTTCTAAATCTCGTCTACGTTGTTGATTCCTTCGATTACGATTGCGTCGATTCGAAGCGTCGCTAAAATTAGAATAATCCTTCGATCGAGTGCGCATGCACTAAGCGTAGAATGGGGGGTAGCAAAGAAGATTCTTTTTGGGTTTTTACGATTTTTCAGTTTTTTTTGGTTTTTGATTGTTTTTTTAATTCTTTTGGATTTTTGAATGTGTTACGTAGACTCAAATCTACAAATCTCACCTCGAATCGATTTCTCGATTAAAGGAGCCTCAAAGAATGAAAACAACCACGTGGAGTGAACGCCTTCGATGACTTTAGAACGTTGGTGGAACACCAAAATGTTCAAGAGGGTTTAATCTTGAAAACAAGCAAATATATATGATACGTATATAATACTTGGGCGGCAAACCCTCGATTAGCCCTCTTTCTCAAAACACGCACAAGCAAGCGGAGGAAACGAGGCCGCGCTAAGCACTTAAGAGCCTTTTTCCTTTAGGTCGTGAAATACAACCGCCTTATACCCACCTTATAGTTTGTGTTAATTGAAATTAAGCCTCACGAAAGTATTTATCTATTTTGCTTTTAAAGTTTTGCTTTGGATTCGAATAAAATGATCGAGTTATGAAATCCCGAATCAAGGTTGTGTTTTCACGCTTTTAGAGTACTTGTATATTTATTGTTCTACGTAAGTACAATATAGTTATATATTCACAAGAAAAAAAACGAAAACGATAATGGAATATCTACAATATACTAAAGGGGAAAGGCTGAATTTATGTAACTTATTTGTTCAAATTAACTAATGTACGTAAGATACTTTTTTTATTCCGGATATACGCAACATAATTTCAAATACTTACTAATATACGCAATATTTACCAAAATGTGACTTGTTTGACCATTTACCACTTAGAAAACTTACAGTTTGGTCATTTGGTCTGCGTGGACTTCCACCGTTAGTCCTTTGACATTTTTTCATTAGAAAACTTAGCAATGATACCTTGACTTTAATACACGTATTTTTATACACGTTTTTATACACATGTTTTAAACGTGTTATTATATACACGTTTTATACGCGAAAAATTATGAACTCTGACAGACGATTTCAACGTCAAAACTTAACCCGTAAACTCCGAAAAACTCACATTAAGTCAATGTATACCTTCTCTACAACTTTCATGTTTTATGTTTTTCATGAAAGAGGCATTTAGATGGTCGAAACCCCGATTTAAAACTATGACAACAATACTAGTATTTTCGGTAATTAAGTAAATCCAAATTTCGACGGTCTTGGTTAGTGCTAAATACTTACTTTGAAGTCTCTAAACCTATCAATGACTAAATATAGACATTATATACGTAAAATATTATAAAACAAAGTGTAAACCTTATAAAAATAGTAGTATGATAAAAATGGAAAATTTAATAAGTACACCAGATCGATTCCATTACGTATCTAAAAAAACTGTGAAAAGACTGGTATTGCTGTCATAGTTTTAAATTGGGGTTTCGACCATCTAAATGTCTTTTTCATGAAACTTTAATAAGTACACCAGATCGATTCCATTATGTATCTAAAAAAACCTATGAAAAGACTGGTATTGTTGTCATAGTTTTAAATCGTAATTTCGACCATCTAAATGTCTTTTTCATGAAAAACATAAAAAATGAAAGTTGTAGAGAACGTATACATTGACTTCACGTGAGTTTTTTGGAGTTTACGGGTTAAGTTTTGACGTTAAAATCGTCTGTCAAAATTCAGAATTTTTCGCGTATAAAACGTGTATATAATAACACGTTTAAAAAGTGTGTATAAAAACGTGTATAAAAAATACGTATATTAAAGTCAAGGTATCATTGCTAAGTTTTCTAATGAAAAAAATGTCAAAGGACTAACGGTGGAAGTATACGCTGACCAAAGGACCAAACTTTAACTTTTCTAAGTGGTAACTGGTCAAACAATTCACATTTTGGTCAATATTGCGTATATTAGTAAGTATTTGAAATTATGTTGCGTATATCCGGAATAAAAAAAGTATCTTGCGTACATTAGTTAATTTGAACAAATAAGTTACATAAATTCAGCCTTCCCCCTATAGTAAAATGATTGGTTTGTGTTTAATTTAGGAAAATTAAACACGTTTTATTTGGATACTATAATATATTAAGGAAAAATAACAAAAATGAGTACGTACGATATTTACGCTTTCCAAAAATTGAAAATTAAAAACGCAATACTCACACAAACACGATAATAATAATGGCTTAACACAAAAAACCTCCCCGGCAGCGGCGCCAAAAATTGATGTAGGATTTTGTATATTTACTTTTAGGAAAAAGCAAATAACAAGCGGAAAGTATTAAACTCGACGATTTAGGAAAACCGACAAGTTGAATAAATGCGAGTTCGTTCTCGAAGGAGGTGTGTGTATTGTGTTGCCAATTATATAAAATCAAGAGTTTGGATTAGTGACGTTTTTGGTTTAGAAGAGAGAAAATTAAAGACGAGCTACGACTATGATTAAACTACGACGAATTGACGTAAAACGATGACGTAATTACGTAAAACGTGACAAAATCAAAAATAAAACCTAATAATTAATTAAAAATCAAAACTAAGTCTAAAATAATATAAATAAGAATAAAAATTCGATAAATAAAATTTAAAACCTTTTATTAATTAAATATTCAATTTTAAATGCTAATTAAAGCCCTAAAATTAAATATAATTAAGAAAAAGCCCAAAATATTATTTTATTGAACCAATAACTCACTTATATTATTTAAAGACTAAATTTCCTAAATTTTAAAACTATTTTTCTATTTTTTGAATGCTAAAAACAGTTTTTAAACTAAAATAATGATTAAAAATAGTAAAATAATGCTAAAATTAAATTTACTATTTGAAAAATCCTAATTTATATCACTAAACGGTAGAAAATTTTAAAAAGTTGAAAAAGTAAAAATTTTACACTAAAAGACAAAACAATTTTAATTAAATCCTAATTAAATTAAAATTAAATCTAAAATTACTTAAAAAGATGAACAGTGAAACTTTTTTAAACTAAAAATCTTAAAATATTTTTCTTAAACTAAGAAAATTTGAAAAACAGAAAAATATTAAAGTTTTGCACTAAGAGACAAAAATAGATTAAATAAAACTAATTAAATTTTCAATTAATTCTAAAAAATAGCAAATGAACAGTAAATTAAAATTAAACTTTTCTAAAAATACTATAATAAATAAACAAAAATAAGAAAATTAAAATGGATAAAAAATATTACAAAAAGGACACTAAAGACAAAAATGTAAAAAACTGAAAGTGACACTTTGAGGACTTTTGTCCTTTAGCCTAGCAGTGGGAAGATGAACACTAGCAGGGGGAACTTTGTTCCCACTGCTTTAACAAAAAAACAGGTCTGGTGACTTTTGAGCTTGTATCTTTTGAGTTACTTGGTTTCAATTGGAAACAAGCGCACCCCTACACTCAGTAGAGTGTAGGGAGTCAGATTACACACTAAAACACACAAGCTACTCACAAAAATTGCACACAAATGGGTCAAATCAGTTGCTGTAAACAGAAAGTAAGGGTCTGGTGGGTATAGCTGATGTGTTGTGCACTTGGGTGAGTTTTGTTTGGCCAAAACTCACTCAACTCGCACACAAACTTCCACAAACCAGTTCTCAATCCTAAATGTAACTTCTTCTAACAATAGAACAAGATTTGACCTCAAAATTACTAAAGTATGACAGGTTTTAAAGCCTGCTGATTTTTAGACAAGTTTTACTAAAAATAAGCATGCAAATCTAACAAAACCTAACCAAACTAAAAACCAAATACTGAAAACACTTATAACTACACTACCAAGCTTGTGAAGACTGATTAAAAGCCAAAAGTGTGTCAAGCTTTTGCCTAAAACTATAGTCCCAAACACCCTCTAAACTTATGTTAACAAAATTTAACAACCCAAATCTTATCAAACTACAATAAAACTGATCTAAACCTGTTCTAACATGCAACACATCATCAAATAAACAGAAACAAACACTTAACTAACCAATTAAACAGGTTTCACAAAAATTTCATATAAGTCACATAAAAAGCTATAAAATGACAAAAAGGGGCTTCAAGCCTTACTGACTTAGCTGATGCCTTACCTATGACTTTTCTGGATTTTATGAACTTATGGGAACATTAGAGAATACCCTGCTGATGGAATCTTTAAAAAGACCCAAGGGTTGGCAATATCTTCAAGTAAAAAAAAATGAAAAAGATGGAAAGAGGGTCTTGTTTGATGTTCTTCTTCCTGCACAACCACAACAGACCAAGAAAACAATATTCAAGCTTATATAAGTACCCAATAAGCTGTTGTCAAGCAGCTTATTGGTTAGCTTATATAAGCAGTAAGCTTAAAGATAAAAAAAACAGGTTTATGACAACCTGATGAAAACCACCTTTTGAAACCACACTTCTTTGAATCAAATAAAAGTAACCAGATCTTAACAAACCAAAACAACCTAAAGGTTCCACTTTCACTTCCACTTTAGGCTTGGATTAGCTTTTTTTTAATCTTAGAACACGTTTCTAGCAAACTTTTCATGACTAAAACTTTTAATAAACTTTAAGCTAAATTGAAATTCAATGTAAATGTAACTAATCAAAACAGTAAAAACTTGGAACTCAGTATTCTTGCACAAAGTTTTTAAATTTTCATTTCATTACTTTAAAAAAAAAGAGTAAAAAAAAACTGGAACAAAAGAAAAATGAGACACAAATCGCCTTCATTTTATACTAAGCTTAGAACACTCTAGAATACTATAATAAAATAATACAAGAGCTGAAAAACCTAAACCCTAATTCTCTGAAAGTCCAAGAATGCCCTTTGAGTTTTTGACTTGATTCTTGGTCAAAAACAGTCACATGTGACTCCAGCTGTATGAAGATGATCTTGGGTGTTGAAAGTTCCTTAGGGACCAAGTAGTAAACAATTCTTGTCCCCTGTATTGGGCTTTGTGGACAATGACGGGTGCAGGGGAGGTTCAGGGGTGTCACATGGGTGAGTGTGAGAGGGGTTTTGAGTGGGGTTGGGTTATGGGGGTTGGTAATAGTGATCTGGAAGTTTATGGGGTAAACCCCTTTGATTAGTGAGAGATTAGGATTTAGGGTTCGTTAGGATTAGGAGATGATGAACATGAGTTTGATGGGGATTAGGGGTTAAGTTTTTGAAAAAATGTTTACCTCCAAGATTGATAACTGATTTAAAATGAGTTATAATAAAAATGATAGTGGGGAATGACGTAGCTAGGGTGTTGAGGTGGTGTTTGGTGATTGGCTGGTGAGATGACGTGGCGACATATGATAGGCTGGTGGTGTTTAGTTGTCTCCCCCAAATGGCCCCTTATCTCCTTTGTGCTTGTCACTTCATTTTTAAATAGCCCAAAGTAAATTCCCTTTGTAAATGAAGTTTGAAACTTCATACATTGGCCACAATATGTTTTGTAAACATATTCCAAGGACATTTCTTGTAATTTTGATATTCTTCAAGGACCTTTAATGCAATATCTTGAAATATTAGGGACCCTAATGAAATAACTGAGTTTTGCAAGTATATTATGACAAGTTTTTCAGTTCTTGAGGGACCAATCTTGCCAAATCTTCAAGCTTTAAGGACTTGATAGGAAAATCATGATTCGGGTCCGGTTTTTTGTGCGGCTTTGTTTCCCGTGTTCGTTTTTGCTTGAATCTTGTGATCTTTTGTTGATTTCACGATAACCGTACCTAAAATACACAATGAACAAACACAAGTATATTTTGGGGCATTTTAATGATATTTAAAGCGTTTTAAGCCTGATTTGGACGATGAGACTATGTATAATTGCAGTCTCATCATGCAGTTAATTCCTTCATAGCTACAATGTGAAGCTAACATCTGAAGAACAGATTCTTTCACATATGTAAGTTTAGAGTAGGGAGTGCTAGCTAAGTACACCATAAGCATGTGGTGAACCACACCCAACTGAAAACTTTTTTCCCTTTAGTCTTCCTCCTTCGCTGTCTACATAGTACAGGCCTGGGCCCTACAAAAGTTGGCAAACTTACAACAGGCTTGACTAGCGAAACATCAAAGTTAGGTACACAATAGTTGTGGCAATTTCGTCCGAAAATTTGCCCGAAACATCAAATCATATGACTTACCAGTTTGCGCGAGACAATTTGACTAACTTTAAGAAAACTAACTTTCGTTTACAAATATTATCTTCTATGAGAATCGTTGAATTCAGCCCACCTTCCATGGTTTTTTATTAATGAAAACACAGTAGTTCTTTGCGACAATTGTATTCATGCCTATTTGGTAGCAACCTATAGATTTGCCAATACGTAGATTCCTATTAATGGCTTTGATTATTGAAAACTGAATCTAACATAGGCACACGGGCAGATTATCCAGTATATACTTAGTTGAGTGAAGTGAAGTAGAATGGGTGATTGGCCTAATTGATCTTGTGACAAAGAAGTAGGTAAGGTTTAAGACGTGATCCCAAATTCTCTTCTTTATTATATAAAATATAATGTTAATGCAATAATGCCTAAAAACGTTACTTGCATTTTTCGGTCTTGCTTAGTTTTGATTACGACAATATGTAAAAATAAGCATTTACAAAAACAACGAAAAATGAATTCTTGAGTTCAAGTATTTTTCATTTTACCCATTTTCACTTAAGGTATGAATAAACAAGTACTAACCTTAATCAAGTGATCAAGTAATTTAATCTTTTCTTAAAACTCACTTTTTATTAAGTGTGACAAGTTTTTAATTAAACTTTCTTTTTAAGAAAATGTTTTATTAAATTAAATATTTGAAAATTTGAAAATGGCATATTCCCTTTTGATTTGGAATATCCTTTCTGGATATTTTTATAACCAGATATGACCTCCACCACTAAAGGACAAAAAGGGAGCGGAGTCTAGCCCGGCGGTTCCTTAACGCCTAGGCGGTTCCTTATCAATAAGGTCTGCCGGCTGTGATAATGAACCGCGGGCAGATATAGCCGTTGGCCCTTTATCCTATAAATAGTGGACCTTTCTCAGATTTTCAATTCACCTCTTTTGCACACAAATTTCCAGATTCAAACATACTTCTTAAATCACTCAAACCCTTGATTATTTGATTGATTACTACTTTTTTAGAAGTGAATCTATCTCATCCATCCCTTCCTCTTCAAGTGAAAAGAGAAGAACACTATCATTGTGAAGTGTTGAGTCCACCACCAAAGATCCTTTGAAGATCAAATCTTATACATTTGTTGTTGTGTAATAGTCGTGAAGATCCAAGTAGTTGTGTCTATTTGGAAGTTGTGTATGTACTAAGTATAGTTGTGTAGATTGGTCCTAGCTACGATTAGGGCTCGACTTTTAGCTTAGAGTCGGAAATTGGTTAACCGACGTGTACGGTTTTCTACACCATAAGGAGATTTTTGTGTAGTGAACTCTCGAGTAAGGAGTACTCGAGGAGTGGAGTAGGAACGAGGAGCGAGCTTCATTGCCGAACCACTATAAATCATTGGTGTTTGGTTTGATCTTTTTTTACCCTTAACTCTTTACAATCTTTATTATTTGTGCATATACATTAGTTAGTATTAGTTTTTAAATTACACTATCATTGTTCATATTGTGCATAAGAAGATTTCACTTATTTCCTTAAGTCTAAGTTTTTGAGAAAAAGGATTTTTTGAAAACCATTATTTAACAAGTAAATATAAGAAACTATTCATCCCCCAGCTTCTAGTTTCTACAATTGGTATCAGAGCGGGTTGCTCAAGTATTTTTAAAGTATATTGTATTTTAAAACTTGAATCGATCTATGGATTCCAACAAGTACCTAGAAGGGCAATCTATGCAAAGACCACCACTTTTTGAAACCGATAGTTTTATTTATTGGAAAAATAGATTTGAGACTTATGTGAAATCAAAAGATTTAGATCTTTGGCATGTTATTACCAATGGTGATTTTTTACCTTATCAATTTAATGAAGTTTCTAAAACAAAGGAATTGGTCACTTTTGACAAAGCTAATGATGATACTAAAAAGAAACTCTCGAAAAATAATGAGGCTAAAATGGTGATTTATAATGCTTTACCTAAGAAAGAGTGTGAAAGGATTTTTATGTGCGAAACCGCTAAAGATATTTGGAACACTCTTTTAGTAACCCACCAAGGTAATAGCCAAGTCAAAGAAAGCAAAATCGATCTTCTTGTCCAACAATATGAACAATTTGTCATCTTAGAAGATGAAGCTATTGATAGTGCTTTTGCTAGATTTAACACTATTATTACTAGTCTAAAAGCACTTGATGAAGGTTTTTCTAGCAAGAAAAATGTTAGGAAGTTTCTTAGGGCCTTACATCCGAAGTGGAGAGCGAAGGTCACGGCGATCGAAGAATCGAAAGATCTCTCAACTTTATCACTCGATGAACTCATAGGCAACTTGAAGGTTCATGAGATGATAATTTTAAAGGACTCGGAATTGGTAAAGACCAAGAGTGAAAGGAAGTCTCTTGCACTCAAAGCCAAGAAGGCACAAAGCGATCATGATAGTTCCTCGAATAGTGATGACGAGGAGTATGCATTGGCGGTAAGAGATTTCAAGAGGTTCTTTAAAAGACGAGGTCAACACGTAAGGCAACCCAACAATGACAAGAAACCATTCTTAAAGAATCGGTTTATCAAGAACGAAAAGGGTGATAGTAATTTCTTTAGATGTGGTGATCCAAATCATTTCATTAATGAGTGACAAAAGCCTTCACGCGATAAGAATCACACGGCATTCGTTAGTGGTTCTTGGAGAGATAGCGGTGAAGATGTTGATGAAAACCCCAAAGAGGAGAAATGTCTCATGGCTCACACTTCTAAAGAGGTACATTCCGAAACCGAATATTATAGCAATGATAGCTCCACCTTAGATGATATTGAACTAGAAGGCCAATATGACAATTTACACAAACTTAGCCTTAAATTCATAGAAAAGAACAAAACACTAAAATCAACTAAAACTAAGCTTGAAAATGAGATTAATGAACTTAGGGAAAAATTAGGCAAGCTTGAGAAAAATAAAGAAGTTGATATAGGTTGCTTAAGTTGTGAGAAACTTAGGTTAGAGAATGAAGATCTCAAGAGCACCTCCATTAAACTGGAAAAGTTCATGAAAAGTAATAGTGCTCTTGATGATATGTTAAACAAACAAATTCATTCTAAGGAAAGACTTGGTGTAGGTTTTAACTCAGATGAAGCATCAACTAGTGAACCTAAACAAGTCCGATTTTCAGAAAAACTATCTGATGTACGCGGTCCCAAACTGTATGGGGCGGTTCCTTATCGATACGGAACCGCCGCGATAGATAAGGTACCGCGGCCAGAAAACGTTTTTGATGAAAATCCTGAACTTTTTAAAAAATCAAATATAGGTGAACATCCTAAGCATCTTATTGTTAACAAAGTGAAATTATCCATACTTGACGACAATGCCGTTGATAAGTTCTATAAGCCTTTGAGTAAACCTCTAATGGGAAATATAAGTTTATCAAGACTATATTCTACTCCACCAAGAGTACGGAATGAGTCTAGGCCTAGAAGTAAAACGACAACACCTAGAAGAGATAGTCAAAACAATTCACGACCTAGAAGTAAAACTCCAACACCTAGAAGGAATGACCATAACTCTAAACCAAGATAAAATACACCTAGGAGAAATAATAAACAACAAAATGGTTATATGAATTATTATCCTCCCCCCTTTTGTTCCCCATGGGGAAACCCTCCTCAATTCATGCATCCTAACCAAATGCAAGGGATGTTTGGAATTAACAATTTTGGACCCATGAGATATTGGGGACCAAATGTTTGATCATGTATGTTGTTACCTAGATATGCTTGGGAATTGATTTGGAACCCGACGAGTGGATTAAGGATAGTGGTTGTTCTAAACACATGACGGGTAATCGAAGTTTGTTCTCACGGTACAAAGCATATGATGGAGGTAACGTCACATTCGCTAGTAGTCTACGTGGTAATATTATTGGCAAAGGTACGGTTTCTCTTGACTCCATGACTATTGAAAATGTTGAGCACATAGATAATTTAGGGTTTAACCTTTTAAGCATAGGTCAAATTTGTGACAATAAGTGTAAGGTCATCTTTTCGGAAAATGATAGTGAAATCGTTAAAGATGGAAAGGTCATTGGAAAAGGTGTTAGAAAGCATGGGCTTTATGTCATGAAGGTCAATAAGAAGTCAAAAGACAACATATGTCTTGCGACTATAGATGATAGTTCTACTCTTTGGCATAGGAGATTAGGTCACGCTAATATGCGTCTAATTCAATCTTTAGTCTCTAAGGAGTTGGTAAGACACCTCCCCAAGATGAAGTTTGATAGTCACTTTTGTGATGCTTGCAAAGTTGGAAAACAAGTTCACTCAAGTCACAAAGCCAAGAATTTGGTTTCAACCTCTCAGTGCTTAGAACTCCTACATATGGATCTCTTTGGACCTACCGCCAGTGGCGGACGCAGGATATTGGGTAGTGGGGGGCAAAAATTTTTTTGACAATAGCAAGGTAAAAAAAACTTAAAATCCGAATAAAAAATCGAGTATTCTAACTTAAAGTTGGAAGATTTCACGTTTTTAGAGTGTTAAATGTCGAAATTCAATATGTGAGTGGGGGGCAATTTGCGTTTTTAGTGGGGGGCATTCAAAAAAATGTCAAAAAATTACACTGTAATCTCGTCTTTTTGGTCGAGCTATGGGGGCGACGCCACCCCATACCCAATACATGCATTTGCCCCTGCCTACCGCCATACGGAGTTATGGAGGTAACCTTTATACCTTAGTTATATTTGATGACTACTCTAGATTCACTTGGACTAGATTTTTGGCATCTAAGAATGAAGCTTTCGATCATTTCGAAATCTTTAGTCGAAGAATTCAAAATCAACTAGGATGTCCAATTGTCTCTATTAGGACGGATCATGGTAGGGAATTTGATAATGAAGTGCAATTTGGTGCCTTTTGTGAAGCTCATGGTATTACCCATAACTTCTCGGCTCCTCGCACTCCACAATCAAATGGGGTAGTTGAAAGGAAGAATAGGACCATCCAAGAGATGAGTGGGACGATGTTAAACGAGCAATATTTGCCTCAAAAGTTTTGGTGCAATGTCGTGGACACATCGACTTATATTCTCAACCGAATTCTTATTCGACCCTTCCTAGGAAAGACCCTATTGGGTCAAAAAGTTGATGTGGCAGAAACTCAAAAACGAAGAAAATATGAAGGCATTTGTCTAAGCGTTGACAAGTGTAATCCAGGCCTTGTCAAGAGCAAATCAAGCGTTGACAGAAGTCAACATTGACAAGCATTGTCAAGTGCAATCCAAGCATTGTCATGTACAATCCAATCATTGACAGAAACATTGACAAGTGTTGTTGGAAGCTTCTATTTAGATAAGTATGCAGAATATATTCTGTATTAGTTTATTTGAATAGAAGATTTACATGTTTATTCATTCTTATCTCTTGTAAACCTATTCCTTACACTATAAAAGGAACCAAGGGTATTAGGTTTATTCATAACTTTCATTCACAATGTAAACCTAAAGCGTGTGTCGACTAGACGTGGGATTCAATGTATACACGTCTAGTGATTGTTGATTATTAATATAATTAGCAATATATTTGTTTTAATTCATGTGTCTTGTGCCTAAACACCTTGTTAATGTGTCGTGTTCGAATTCCCTTTGATTATCTAATCATATGAACATGATGCATTCCTAGTAGCTAAAAGATTGAGGAAACCAAGGTTTCCACAGTTGTGTGCGCAGCAGTATTCCGAAGGCCGTAACCTTTTATTGAACCGTTGGATCGCCATGAAATATTTTTTGTGTTTTCTACACACATATATCTAGATATCCACCGGAGAGATTGTCGAGATCTACCCCCAAGAAAAAGTTATTAAGCGTCAAAGTCAGCAGTGGTCATATGCTGTTTTCCAGTGAACGGTAATAGTAAAAACGTGATTTCTCTTTCGTTAACCGTTGGATCGTCGTGAAATTCGCGTTGTAGGTTCTTGACACTTGTGTCTAGTGTCTCACCGAAGGGATCTTCGATCTGAGCTCTCATGAAGAAGTTATTCTATGTCGAAATTCGCTGCAGTTTATGGTTTTCACATAAAATCATTATTTAGGGTTTATAAAACCCTAGATCTATTAGCCGCTGATGTATGTTATTTAGAAGCTGATAGATGTTGGTGTGACGCTGATAGATGTTGGTGTGACGCTGATAAGGCATGGATGAGACGCTGATGGCCAGGCGCTGACAGGTACAAAGTTGGCGCTGACAGGAATAAAGTTGACGCTGACAGGAAGCGTTGACACTTGTTGTCCGATATATACATTTTCAAACGCTGAAAAGTGTTGTCCGATATTGGACAACACACAGTGTTGAATCTTGGACAAAGAAAGATGTTGGACAACAAAAGGAATAGTCGTTGTTTGGAAAATTGAAACGATTTTAGCACACAAAAAGAGGTATTTACACACGAAGGTACATGGGATCTCCATTTTTATTCAGAATATCAGGTTGATATTAATGGCTCGGATATTTTTACAAGGGTTCAATGATTTTTAAGTAAGTTGGCAACAATTCATGAAGACTTTGATAGATATTAGAGTATGTAATGGGGATAGCCCTGTGAAAGAGTTATTCAGTAACAGCTTTTACATATGAAGATATTGACTTGTCATGAAGAAGTGTTGGCTTAAGGGGAAGAATTCTTATGGTAAGTTTGATGTTTGAAGAAGATTTTCGTGAGTTTGTGTTCTATTATATCTTAAAGTCGTGCACTTCCAGTTATGGACTTTTAAGGTAACTTTTTGTGCTTACATTGTTACTGATGAAGTGATACAAGATCTAGGAATATGTGATTTTTCTTATGGTACTCTATGCACATATTTTCTGTCACTTGAAGGAGTTACATTATCGTGCTCAGTGTCTCACAAAGGATGAGGATTTTTGTATCTGCAACACGCTTCATCACATCGTACAAGATATGGAACATATGTTTGGGTTATTCTACTTCTACATCAAGAATATTATAGTTATTTTTCTTCAAAATCATTACACAGAGCCTACATTTGGAGAATTCAAGATTGCATACATTGTTTACTTTCCTGTTGATGTGACAAAAAGGGGAAGACATACATGCTACAATTGAGGGGAAGCAATTTGAAGATGATGTACAACTTACAAGAGATATATAGAGTTTTGCCGACATCAACTAGGGGAAGATTGTTGGGTCAAAAAGTTGATGTGGCAGAAACTCAAAAACGAAGAAAATATGAAGGCATTTGTCTAAGCGTTGACAAGTGTAATCTAGGCGTTGTCAAGAGCAAATCAAGCGTTGACAGAAGTCAACATTGACAAGCATTGTCAAGTGCAATCCAAGCATTGTCATGTACAATCCAAGCATTGACAGAAACATTGACAAGTGTTGTTGGAAGCTTCTATTTAGATAAGTATGCAGAATATATTATGTATTAGTTTATTTGAATAGAAGATTTACATGTTTATTCATTCTTATCTCTTGTAAACCCTATTCCTTACACTATAAAAGGAACCAAGGGTATTAGGTTTATTCATAACTTTCATTCACAATGTAAACCTAAAGCGTGTGTCGACTAGACGTGGGATTCAATGTATACATGTCTAGTGATTGTTGATTATTAATATAATTAGCAATCCATTTGTTTTAATTCATGTGTCTTGTGCCTAAACACCTTGTTAATGTGTCGTGTTCTAATTCCGCTTTGATTATCTAATCATATGAACATGATGCATTCCTAGTAGCTAAAAGATCGAGGAAACCAAGGTTTCCACAGACCCCCTATGAGATTCTTAAAGGTAAGAAACCCTCATTGGAATACTTTAGGGTGTTTGGAAGCAAGTGCTTTATCCTCAACACCAAAAACTACCTTACCAAGTTTGACCCAAAGTCTTACGAAGGTATCTTTTTAGGTTATTCCCAAACTAGCAAAGCTTACATAGTCCTTAATAGAACCTCGGGCGTAATTGAAGAATCACTTAACGTGACTTTTGATGAAACCCCTCCTTTAACCAAGTCACCACCATTGGTTGATGATGATTTAGATGAAGTAGAAGTAGTTAGATCCAAAGAGGTTAGAAAAATAGGAGTTGAAGACCTTAGTGTTGAAAAGGAAGTAAACATTAAGGAGTCTAAGGATCATACTCTCAATAATATCATTGGTGACTTAAATCAAAGGACCCTAAGATCTCAAGTCCAAAACCAAAGTAACTTCTTTTGTTTCGTCTCCTTGATTGAACCAAAGAATTTTAAAGAAGCTTTGACGGATGAGAGTTGGGTCATTGCGATGCAAGAAGAATTGAATCAATTCGTTGCTAATGATGTTTGGGAACTTGTTCCTCCACCTAGAAGTTCTACCATTATAGGAACCAAATGGGTATATAGGAATAAGCTAGATGAGAATGGTGTTGTGTCTCGTAACAAAGCTAGACTTGTAGCCCAAGGCTATAATCAACAAGAAGGGATTGATTATGAAGAGACATATGCATCGGTAGCTAGATTAGAATCCATTAGAATCCTTTTAGCCTACGCTTGTGCCTTAGATATTAAGCTTCAACAAATGGATGTAAAGACTGCGTTTCTTAACTGTTTGATCAATGAGGAGGTATATGTGGCTCAACCTCCCGGCTTCATTGATTTTGAGAAACCCGATCATGTTTACAAGCTTAAGAAGGCACTTTATGGTCTTAAACAAGCACCCAAAGCTTGGTATGATAGACTTAAAGCGTTTCTTGTCAAACATGAGTATACCATGGGAATGGTAGACAACACTCTCTTTACAAATAAGAAAGGTTCTCACCTCATAATCGTGCAAATATATGTTGATGACATTATATTTGGCTCAACTTGTCAAGAATTGTGTGATGACTTTGCCAAAATCATGCATGATGAGTTCGAAATGAGTATGATGGGAGAACTTAACTTCTTTTTAGGACTTCAAATTAAACAAATGGACGATGGTATTTTCTTTAGTCAATCTAAGTACGCTAAAGAAATGCTAAAGAAATTTGGATTAGAAGAATCTAGATCAATGAAGACCCCTATGGCCTCGGATACTAAACTCACCGTAGATGATGATTGTAAGTCGGTAGACAACACCAAATATAGAGGTATGATTGGTATTTTGTTGTACCTAACTGCAAGTCGACCGGATATCATGTTTAGTGTTTGCCTTTGTGCTCGCTTCCAAGAGGCTCCCAAAACCTCTCACCTTGAAGCGGTTAGGCGTATATTCCGATACATTAAGGGCACTATACATTTAGGATTATGGTATCCTAAAGGAACCGCCGTAGAAACCATTGTCTACGCGGACTCGGATCATGCGGGAGACTATGTGGACCGGAAAAGCACTAGTGGTGTTTGTACCTTCATGGGTTGTTGTTTAACTTCTTGGTTCTCCAAGAAACAAACCGCTCTTGCGATATCCACCACGGAAGCCGAGTATGTGAGTTCCGGAAAAGCATGCCAAGAAGCTCTATGGATGAAGCAAGCGCTTTTTGATTACGGGATTTGTCTTGATGATGTTCCCATCATGTGTGACAATAAGGGTGCTATAGACCTTAGCAAGAATCCCGTGCAACATTCGCGAACCAAGCACATATAAATTCGTCACCATTTTCTTAGAGATAATGTTCAAAAGGGGAACATTTCAATTGAGAAGGTACCCTCAGAGGATAACTTAGTCGACATCTTCACTAAGCCACTTAAGAGGGAACCTTTTAATTACTTGCGTCTAGGTCTAGATTAATGGAACATATTCCTTAATTGCTTTCCTTTATTCAGTCTATTTCTTTCTTTTGAATCTTGTATCTTTTTTAGTCTTTGAGTCTCCTGAACTCTTCTTGAAAATATTCTCTTCTCCTTTTCAAAATTCTCAAAGTCTCTTTCGAAAATGGTTGAGAAATGTTTTGACATTGTTAATTCAATCTAAAAACGTTTTTCATAGATTCTTGTTATTAATCTCAAGCTTACATAAGTCATATGTATAATTCTCTCAAACATATCAAGAACAAGATAGAATCATGAAGGATCATTGTGTCATGACTTAAGGTCTTGTCGTACACACCTCCTACATTGATTTTTTAAGTCCATGTATTTTGGTCAATCCCTATTTGGTGAGTTAGTATGTGTTCTCTTTGTCTATCTTTGCTTTTAAGCATATCCCTATGATAAGTTAGACTAGAAAAATAAGATTTGCTGAAAAATCTTCCTTCACCACCAAAACTCAACCACTGTAGGCGGTTCCATATATGAACCGCGATTCCTTATCAATAAGGAACCGCCGGAAGAAATAAGGAACCGCAGACAGTGCTTCCTTATTTTTCGGGTATTTCTGAAATTCCAAATTTGTTCCAACATTTTTGAGAATCTTTGCTTCAACCCTTTGACCACCCCAAAAATACCTTGAGCCTTCCTTATTAAACCATAAGCATTCTTCCTTACTTCACATCCCAAAATGTCTTACTCTCCTAATGAAAGCCTTGATTCTCCTCCATTCTTACCAATTGCTTTCAATCCCAACTCACCTAAGAACACTTTCAATCCAAATTCACCCAAGAACACTCTTAATCACATCTCTCCTACCAAGAATGTTTATTGTGGAACATCTTTTCTTCCACCACCACCCTTTAGTGTTCTTCCTCATTCTCATGATAATGTGATGCACCATGGGACATATTGTCATTGTTGTCAATATCAACATCTTGCTATGGCACACATCTATGAGGAGTTGAGCTACATCAAGAGTCTCTTAATCAAGCCTCCTCTTCACTTTGATTATGAGATCTCCACCAAGCCACCACCACCACATTCCGCCACTACCTTGTCTTTCACATAAACATTGGTTGCTTATCCACAAGACACCTTTTTATTTTAAGAAAATCTTAGAATTCTAGATTAACTAGGATTAGATTTATGCTTTTGGCTGGTTTTCTATTTCATACATCTTTGTATGACTCTTTTCTTATTTTTATATGACTTCACTTGGATCTTAGTCCTTGTGTTTTCTTCTCTTTTATTCTTTTAGTGTGACCTTTAGCTATGTCTTGTTGGTTGTTTCTTTTGTTCAACTAACCCTTCTATGTAGCTTGTCACCATATCTTGATTCCTCGGTGCCCCAAGCTAGGGGGAGTAAGCACCAAGGGGGAGTCTTTGAAAAGTCCGTCTCTTCAACACCGACTTGTGCAACCTTTTTGCTTCGACAAAGGGGGAGAAATGAATAAACTCGTCTTCGAAAATCTTGTGTTTTGTGTGATTGAGTTTATATATTGTCGGAATAAAAAAGGGGGAGATTGTTAATTCAATAATGCCTAAAAACGTTACTTGCATTTTTCGGTCTCGCTTAGTTTTGATTACGACATTATGTAAAAACAAGCATTTACAAAAACAACGAAAAACGAATTCTTGAGTTCAAGTATTTTTCATTTTACCCATTTTCACTTAAGGTATGAATAAACAAGTACTAAACTTAATCAAGTGATCAAGTGATTTAATCTTTTCTTAAAACTCACTTTTTATTAAGTGTGACAAGTTTTTAATTAAACTTTATTTTTAAGAAAATGTTTTATTAAATTAAATATTTGAAAATTTGAAAATGGTATATTCCCTTTTGATTTGGAATATCCTTTCTGGATATTTTTATAATCAGATATGACCTCCACCACAAAAGGACAAAAAGGGAGCGGAGTCTAGCCCGTCGGTTCCTTAACGCCTAGGTTCCTTATCGATAAGGTACCGCCGGCTGAGATAAGGAACCGCGGGCAGATATAGCCGTTGGCCCTTTGTCCTATAAATAGTGGACCTTTCTCAGATTTTCAATTCACCTCTTTTGCACACAAATTTCCATATTCAAACATACTTCTTAAATCACTCAAATCCTTGAGTATTTGATTGATTACTACTTGTTTAGAAGTGGATCTATCTCATCCATCCCTTCCTCTTCAAGTGCAAAGAGAAGAACACTATCATTGTGAAGTGTTGAGTCCACCACCAAAGATCCTTTGAAGATCAAATCTTATACATTTGTTGTTGTGTAATAGTTGTGAAGATCCAAGTAGTTGTGTCTATTTGGAAGTTATGTATGTACTAAGTATAGTTGTGTAGATTGGTCCTCGCTACGATTAGGGCTCGACTTTTAGCTTAGAGTCGGAAATTGGTTAAGCGACGTGTACGGTTTTCTCCACCATAAGGAGCTTGTTGTGTAGTGAACTCTCGAGTAAGGAGTACTCGAGGAGTGGAGTAGGAACGAGGAGTGAGCTTCGTTGTCGAACCACTATAAATCCTTGGTGTTTGGTTTGATCTTTTTTTACCCTTAACTCTTTACATTCTTTATTATTTGTGCATATACATTAGTTAGTATTAGTTTTTAAATTACACTATCATTGTTCATAAGAAGATTTCACTTATTTCCTTAAGTCTAAGTTTTTGAGAAAAAGAATTTTTTGAAAACCATCATTTAACAAGTAAATATAAGAAACTATTCACCCCCCCCCCTTCTAGTTTCTACATATCACTTTCATAAAAAATTAACAATTTCGTACTATATCATTTTGTGCAATAATGAATTTAAAAACTTCGTTTACGGAAGCATTCGCAATACCGTAGCAGGTATGTTTTCTGACTTCTGATCCCTCATGTATAGCTGTGACAGTAGTTTTGGTAGTCACTTTACGCAAGTTTAAGTGACACTTTTTTTTCTATTCAATTATGAAACACATGACACATGTCCAATGCAGTTGGAGGTTGCTAACTGCTGCCGATATGTTTTTATATAAAAAGTTTGAAAATTAGGAATTTTGACAGTGTTTTTGAAAGATTTTGTTTAATCAGTCACTTATAAAGGTAAGAAATTCATGTAATCATCATCTCAAAAAAAACAAGGCATGTTTTTTTTATTCTGATATTTGTGTTATCATTTGGAAGCAATTTAGCAAATATAATCATGAGTGGATAAACGTTTATATATTTTTTAGATAACCGTGACCTGGACCAGTGGCTATGGAATGGATGAAGCTCCTTCGTTTGTCGAGACGGCTCAAAGAGATGTAGAGCAGAATTAATCCTCGGCTGGAACACTGAACTTTTATCTTGCTCTTAAAATTTAGCACTCTTAAATGGCTGGTAAGAGCTAGCATATGGGTTATTGATTTATGTTCTTATGTTATCTTATAAACGTGGGATGAGATTTCCCTTTGTAAACACTTTTTTGGTCGTTTATCTTATATGTTATCTATTGCAAATATAATCATGAGCTAGCATTATGTTAAGCTCTGATTTTTGTTTCTTGACTTTTCGTTTTAATGCAATGGTTTTGGTACCAATTAGCATCTAAAGTTTAAGTCCGATAACTTGCGTTACTCATGAGGGGTAGTTAGAACCAATGTTTTAAAAAACGGTTTGAACCGGCCGGTTGAATCGGTTGAACCAGGAACCGCTTGAAACACCGGTCCAGATGTAAACGGTTTTTTGAGATAATCAGAACCGGATTAAACCGCCGGTTTTTTGTAACCCGGGTTAAACCGGTTTTAATAATCCGGCCAGGTCAAGAGAATTTATTCCATTTTTAATTAAAGTAATAAAGTGGGTTTGTTTTCCCAACAACTAATGTCAGAAACCTTTGATTTCTCAATCCCTGCCCACACGTTTTCCTCCTAAAACATATCAACAATCAATTTTTTGACTTTTTTACACCATTGACAACCTTTCCTTTCCTCTCATCCACGAATTACAATGGTAGTGTGAGGTGAGCCTTATCTTTTTTATATTTACTTTGCATTAACTCAATAACATTAATTTCATTCAGTCATTGAATTAATTTCGTCCCATTGAATGTTAGTTGTCTATTTCGATGTTGGTTTAATTTTGAAGATGTTAATGTGTTATTTTGAAGATGTTAATGTGTTAATGTTAATTATCTAATGTTGTTTGTGTAATAGATATATGTATTTTTTTTATTTTTATAGAACCGGCTTGACCCGGCGGTTGAACCGGTAACTCGGTGAACCAGTAATCAGACCGGACTGATTAAAAAACCAGGTTTTAAAATATTGGTTAGAACTTAGAATTCTTGTCGGCTTAAATAATAATTATGACATAAGATGTGACAAGTTTTTTCTATTTTGATAAATATAAACATTTTTTAGTATTTTTTAAAAAATATAAGATATTTTTGCCCATTCATTATTATTGATGGGTTAAACGGGTGCATATGTAACAAACTAATTAATGAGCGCACATGTAACAAACTAATTAATTGACAAACATGTAAAATACTAATTAGGCTAATCGGCGGATCTTTTATATTTAATTTTTTATCCTCGAGTTTTATTATTTTTACTTTTTATTTCTATGTTTTTCTATGTTTTCCCCCCTTTTTAACTTGTGTCCGTTTAACCCGCGCCCGTTTAGCCTATGTCTATTTAGCCCGCTGCCCGTTTAACTCGTCACCCTTTTTGCCCGTTGCTCGCTCGCTTTGCCACCTCTTAAGATCGATTTAAGCACATATAATTTTTCTACATTATTATTTTAAAAGTAACTTTTTAGATATTGAATTTCAATGAATGATATTAACCCTTTATGGATATTTTCATTTATGAGTTAAAAGTGCGCATTCTTAACTTCCGATGAGATTATTTTCATCTTTTTTTTCCACCATTCGTTTTAAACTTTTAGCTTTGTTGATTTGATATGATGTTGTTACAATTTTGATAATGATTCAAATAGTCATATTTTGTTATTGGGTAATTTCATATTTCTCTTTTTTTTGTTAGAAATTTCACATATATCAAAATACGCATTAAAAACATTGTATAATGAGAAATTAAATTAAAATAAGAAAAATGAGAAGAAATCACAGCCACACAATTCAGATGCACGTATAAATACTCATGCATATCTTTTAAAATTCTCTCTTTTTTGAAATGTGTGTTCAAAAATTCTTTTTATTCTTCTTATTTGTGGTCATAAATTCTTCTTATATAATACAAATATTAACCAGAAAAAAAGTAAAGGATAACCAGAAGTCATACCCGTCCATCGGACAGGTTTTGCCACTAGTATGTATATATATATATATATATATATATATATATATATATATATATATATATATATATATATATATATATATATATATATATATATATATATATATATATATATATATATATATATATATATATATAGAGTAGGGATCTAGTAAGAAGAAAAAATAAAATGAGAAGAATAAGAATAAATTCTGACCACAAATTCCACAAAAGAAGGAGAATTTTAAGGGGAGATGCATCTGACTTTGTAGGTGCATCTGAAATATGTGGCTATGGTTTCTTCTCATTCTTCTTATTTTACTTAATCTTCTTATTTGATCCTAACTGTATATAGGGGAGAGATCAAATAAAAAGATTTTTTTTTGTGAGAAAGGGTAAGAAGGATTTTCAGCCATTGATTTAAAATCAATGGATGAGATTAAACCACAATCTAACTAACTAACCATTTAAACATGATTTTTAAAAAGTTCTTCAAAAATTCTAAAAAAATTCCAGTAGATCGGGTATTTTGGTGCAAAAAACTTTTGTAAAAAAAGTTTTTTTTAATTCGAAGTTTTTTACGTTTTTTTAATGCACAAAAACGATAATTTTTTAAGCTTTTTAAGTTTTTTGTATATCAAGAATTCATTTTTATGGCCAACTTCTTTTTACTTTTTGCTTTAAAATTTGATGCCACATCATACTAAAACAACTTGAAAACTTTGTGCATGAAAAAAAAAGGGTTAAGTCCATAAAATAGAAACGTACTTTTCAAAATTTACAATTCTAGTAAACCAACTTGTTTTATTATTAATCTAGGCATTCAAACTTTCAATTTTTCAACGTTATAGTAAATAAAACGGGCTATTACCAGTTAAGTTAAAAATATGACCGACACGTCATCATTTTTTTATTTATATTATCTTTTAAGCATACGTGGATATTAAGTAAATTACTACTAACATTTTTTGTATAGATGATAACATAGGGTTAATTTAGTCATTTTCTATTCATCTTCAACCTTTCCAAATCCACAAATTCACAGAATAAAAATTCAGCCCCACAATTTCAGAATTAACACTTTATGAATCATAAACAAAAATGAATACATTCTTCAAAAACTTAGATCTGCACCTACATTTTAAATAACTACATTCACACCGAACACACCCTTACACAAAGATTCAACTAATTACATTTCCAGACTTATGATTAGCAGGTACCCAATTCATTGAACTTAATTCATAAACAACAAAAACACAAATTCAGTCAATCAAAAAACCAATCCCAGAACAAATTTCATTCATATACATCACAACACCCTTCCAACAAAACACAAAAACAAAATCAAGATATGTTCAAATACATTTCGCATATCCTTTCCAACAAAACCCCACGTCAACTAGGGGAAACCGTCACACCACCCGCCTCCGTCATTGTCGTCGCACCATCAACCCCCGCCACTGAGAAGATAAAAAGCTCATGATTTAATTGAATTGAAACGAATGAGTGGAAAATAAGGGTCATTGGGGTTTAGTTTTGTTTTGAATGAGTGAAAAATCATGATTAATTGATTCGTGGATGAGTTTAAGTTTGATTTTGTGAAAATAGTTAAAGATATGGGGTACTCAATGGTCATCATATATTTCCAGGTGTTAAAAAAATCATAAAAGAAATATCATGTTATATTTAATTATATGGATATTCATCCGGTCATATTAGTATAATTATAAAAAAAACAACAAGTTTGGATGACTAGATTGATAATAAAACAAGTTGATTTACTAGAATTGTAAATTTTAGAAAGTACGTTTCTATTTTACAGACTTAACCCATATAAATTCTACACCAAATTTTACCTTTTTGTGCATCAAATTCCGTTTTTTGTGCATTAAAAAACGTAAAAAACTAAAAATTAAAAAAACTTCCTTCACAAATTTTTTATGCACCAACATATCCGACATTATGGAATTTTTTCAGAATTTTTCGAAAACTTTTTTAAAACCATGTTTAGATGGTTAGTTAGTTAGTTAGTTATAAGTATGGATTGATCCCATCCATTGATTTTAAATCAATGGCTGAAAACTCTTCTTATCCTTCTCACAAATTTTTTTTATTTTAACTCTCCCCTACATATATATATATATATATATATATATATATATATATATATATATATATATATATATATATATATATATATATATATATATATATATATATATATATATATATATATATATATATATATATATATATATATATATATATATATATATATATATATATATATATATATATATATATATATATATATATATATATATATATATATATATATATATATATATATATATATATATATATATATATATATATATATATATATATATATATATATATATATATATATATATATATATATATATATATATATATATATATATATATATATATATATATATATTATATATATATATATATATATATATATATATATATATATATATATATATATATATATATATGTATGTATGTAAAAGATGAATATATGAAATTCTCCAAAAAAAAATAAGTAATGGTATACGATGTACCAAGTATTAGAATGCATTAGTTTCATAATGTTATTAATCACCAAGCAAATCTATACATACAAGTTTCGGATAAACAATTGTAATTACGCTAGGCCCAAACATAAGATAAATATAGTACACTAATGTATAATGTATTCGCGTTGTTCGATCTGAAGATCTTCAAACGTTCAAATTGGTACGAAAATCAAGAAATAGCGCAATAGGTAGCCTTTTATAAAAAAGTCTGCAAAATTAAACTATGACGGGACATGAACACGAACTTGACCCGAAGCAACACAATCACGGATAAAGTGAGTATCAATCTCTATATGATTGGTATGCTGATGCTGCACAAGATTAGTTGCCAAATATAATGCATTTACATTATCACAATAAACAAGTGTAGCAGTAAACAAGGAAGAATGCAACTTGCGTAATAGATTAGGGATCCAAGCAGTCTCTGCAAGCACATTCGCGACCTCGTGATATTTAACTTTAGCACTTAAACGAGACAAGGTAACTTCTCATTTAGCAAACCAAGATAAAACGTTATCATCAAGAAACACACAATATCCAGAAGTCAAGCGCGAGTAACAGGTAAACCCGATCAGTCAACATCAGTATAGGCATACGATGAGTGTAGAATAGGCATATAATTGAAGATCATGATCAAGAGTACCACAAACATGACTTGAGATATGCTTCAAAGCAAGAAGATGTGATTCCCATGGGTTATGCAGATAAAGACATACATGTTGAAACGCATAAGATGAATTAAGGCGCGTAAAAGTGAGGTACTTGAGAGCCTCGACAAGACTAGGATATAATGTGGGATCATCAACCGGATCACCATCTGTTCCAAGAATGGACTTAATATCAAGGGAGAATTTCGTGTATATCCTTAGAAAACTTTAGTATTACGTCAATATCCTTGTAAATTTTGTATTTACGTCAATATCCTTTGAATACTTTATAACTCACATCTATATCCAAAAATTAATTAAATATATTTATAATGGCTTTAATTTCTAAAACTAATACCAAATATTAAGTTAAATATTATTTTACTATTTTCCCCTTTTACCCTAGTTTAAATATTTGGCATAAGTTAAAGTCGTATTCTCGTGAAAGTCACCATCTCTCCACAACCTGGTAATCGTAATTTTCTAATCACTCCATTTATTTAGCTGCAGGAGTGTGTCTATAATCCGTTTCAATTACAAATTTCATGTTTTGTATATAGCCTTTAAAGTGTGACCTCGTTATTATGGTACCTTTCACGCTCATTCTCTATCTATCAAACACACTTCCATGATTATACAAACGTGACAATCAGTCTCTAGAACTTTTAGATACTGAATTCAGTATTTTGCTATCCTAATCAAGTTATCTTCCTCTGCTGGCAAAACATGATAAATTGCACGAGAAGTACCTCGTAAGTTCAGACCAGGTGTATTAAACATAGTACTGGATCCGGATTTTAGGCGACTTGAGTTCTCTTCTTGGCAACGCTTTGGTGTCGACCACCATAAGAGACGACCTTCTTCTTTAGAAGATCCTCAAGCTTCTTCTGTTGGGTGGAATAGGGTAATTGACCCTTCAGGAAGCACATCTTCACAGGGAAATAACATTAATTTTCAATGACATAAATATCCTCGATTATATTGCTTAGGCTTCTATAAAATCTTCCCATCTAATTCAATATGTGAGTCTAACTTGCTAAAGGTACATTCTATTCCTTTACAAGCTAAATCAGATATGATCCAATCTGGGCATGAAGCTTTAAGAAAATCTGAGATGGGTTGTTGAAGGCGATATTGAGGTACTTATCCAAGGGTATATCTCTGGTTGCTTCTGCGTTTCCTAGGAGACTTTTGACTTTTGGTAGATCGATCTTTAGGAAATTACTGGTACTGTTTAAGGTTTGTGGCATGTGAAGAAAGTGATCTACGTGTATTAAAGAGAGGACAAAATAGTCATTTTACTTATTAAATAAAAGCTGAACAAACTTTTAAAAATTAAAATCATTTAAAATATGATTTATTAGATTTTGGATATACATGGGAATTGTAAAACCCGTATTTCAAAAAATTCTCGAATGTTAAATACACGTAGTCTCATCTTTAACTTTAATTAAACGTAAACAGTAAATGCGCACTCTCAGTTTTATTTAAATTTTACAAATAATAATTATTCAGAAAATAATTATTAAGTTTCAGAAAAATATTACGCATGTATTATTTTATTTACTAAAAGATTGTTTTGTTCGGGAATTAAAACACGAGAAAGTATATATACGTTTACGTGATAATTTACAAGTGTCGAAAATCAACGAGAACATATATGTAATTACAAAGGGACCGGCGGTTTAGATGTTAAACAAAAAGAAAATGGGCTTTTGGCCCAGCCTGTTTTGATAATAAAAAATACAGGAAACCAAAATATCTAAGCCCATTCTTTCATTTTATAAACCAAAACATCTAGGGTTCCTTGATTTTGTGTGGCCGCCAGATAGAGAAGGGAAAAGGGGGGATTCGAACTAAAGTTTCGTCTTCGATTCGTGTGTATATTGTAATTCCTTTATCAATCTTGCAACAGTAATAATCTCCTTTCCTTTAATTTCGGTTTACATCACAAATCAGTGTTTATTAATACTTATGCAAACGAAATCATATGGTACTCATGAATTAATAGATCAAAAGGGAGTGTCAGGTGTCGTAGATACACGAATACCGAGACTTAGAAGTCTTGGTGTGTTATTGTGGCCAGCCATGACCCACTTAGGGCTCGGTGGTGCTGTTTTTTCATCAGCCACAACCCAAACCCCAAGAAGGGGTAGTCGTGTACAAAGAGGGTGTTTGTTTTTATAATAACAGTGGGTAAAACAGAAACAGCAGGGGTGTTTGGCTGTTCGAACAACAACAGCAGCCCAGTAGGGGTGTTTGGGTCTAGTTCGCCCAGCAGGGGGTGTTTGGGACTACAAGCAGTGGAAACCACTGCATTAGCAGTGGGAACCACTACAATAACAGTGGGAACCCCAAAGAGGCAGTAGTGGCTGCCGGCTGAAGCCGGTGGCTACTGTTTGAGTGACGGCAACAAGGGTCACAACCATGGGCTGTGGTGGGCTCGGTTTTGGGCTAACCCGAGACATGGGCGTCTCGGGGTTTAGTTTTGACTTGGGTTAGGGTGTCACGAAAAATTAACAAGATTCGGACATTTTAAAAGGTTATAAAAGTATATTTTAATTAAATTGTTTTAATAAATAATCAAGTATAAAGCATTTATTTTTAATTTAATTTAATTAATCATGATGTATTAGTTATTATTTAAATAATTGATTTCAATTAAATGATTTACTTGTCTATGAAACCATTTCTTGAAACATTTATATTAGGAAACATTCTATTTCAGGAATACTTCTATTTGTAGTAGGTTATTTATAACAATACTATTTTATAAGAGTACAAGTTATACATTAATCAGAATACAGGAAAATATACTAATCAGAGTACAGGAGTTTTCACTAATCAGTAATATTAACGAACAGTCAGAACTATCAGATTATATACCAACAGTAATACGCGTATAAAATAAATTAAACTAAGAACAGATAAGAAACAGTAACAATAAACAGTAATCAGACAACTCATTTCACGTCCCTTACTTACGTAATATATGTGAAGTCGGAATAGCTCCTTCAGCTTTCATTCTTATTTCATTACTGGACACGAGGTACGGATTTTCCATCCTTTCAGTAAGGACTTCCTTTCTATGCATGATTAGGATTTCCCGGTCTGCAGCCAAATGTTT
>JANFOE010002777.1:0-104365 GCA_025667525.1 Glebionis coronaria
GTGCCAAAGGCGCCACGTAGGATTTTGGGTCTTTGGTATTTGAAACTCTTTGACACCACATTTATGGAGGAGTGGTTGGCATGATAAAAAGTGATACCAAAGGGGAATAATGGGCCCATATATACCCACTTTTATTCAAATTACTAAACTATACTATGGACACTTGTGCTTCTTTAAAGAAATCTTGGCCACAAATTGGTATGTTGGTGATCCGAGTGAAAATATTGAATGGTCAATATTTCATGTTGGTATGGTTTGGCGTGTTTTAAAGACTGATACATAGAGAGAGAGAGAGGCTTTTAACTAGTGGATAATTGTGCTTGTTTGAATATGATCCTAACCATTCATTGATATAGGTTAGCGATCCGTATGATACTGATAAAGGGTCTAGATTTCATGTTAATGCTAAACTATATTTCTGGTATCGTTTGGTTGACACTAGAAAGTGGTGTCAAAGGCGCGACATAGGATTTTTGGGCTTCGGTATCAGAAACTCTTTGATATCACATTTATGGAGGAGTGGTTGGGACGATAAAAAGTGATGCCGGAGGGGTATAATGGGCCCACATATCCCCGTTTTTATTCAAATTACAAAACTATATAATGGACACTTATGCTTTTTTAAATAAATCATGGCCATACATTGGTATGTTGGTGATCCGAGTGAAAAAATTAAATGGTGAAGATTTCATATTGGTATGGGTTTGGTGTGTTTTAAAGACTGATACAAAGAGAGAACGAGGCTTTTAACCACTGGATAATTGTGCTTGTTTGAAGATGATCCTGGCCATTCACTATTTAGTTTAGCGATCCCAGTGATACTAATAAAGGGTTTAGATTTCATGTTAATGTTCAACTATCTTTCAGGTATCGTTTTGTTGACACAAAAAAGTGGTGCCAAAGGCGCCACATAGGATTTTGGTATCAGAAACTCTTTGACACCACATTTATGGGGGAGTGCTTGGCACGATAAAAAATGATGTTAAAGGGGTATAATAGGCCAAATATAACCACTTTTATTCAAATTACTAAACTATACAATGGACACGTGTGCTTCTTTAAAGAAATCTTGGCCATACATTGGTATTTTGGTGATCCGAGTGAAAATATTGAATGGTCAAGATTTATGTTGGTATGATTTGGTGTGTTTTAAAGACTGATACAAAGAGAGAGAGAGAGAGAGGCTTTTTTGAAGATGATCCTAGCCATTCATTGGTATAGGTAGGTGATCCGTGTGATACTGATAAAGGGTCTATATTTCATGTTAATGCGCAACTATCTTTCAAGTATTGTTTAGTTGGCACCTTGGTTTAAAAATGCATGCATCATTGCACAAATTGCACGCATCAATGCGTTTGCATCAAAATTTCGCATTAAGGTGCCTAATGCAGTGCCATCCCATAATGCGTTGGCATTAAAAAACAATTTATCGCATTTATGTAATGCTAGCAACGGTAGCAATTGTCACAATCTAGTACTTATGTCATTTTTGTAAAATTTTAATCATTTAAAGAGACTTGTATATTTTAATAGCTTTTAAATTAAGACTTGTTAGAATAATATCTAAAACAAACACAATAACCAAATTATAGTATGCTAGTAACTTATTTTGTATGCTTATTCCATTTACTTGGTACTTTAATAATTTTGTACTTTTTATATACTAAAAGCATCGCGTCTAAATTGCGCTCGCAATCGCATCACGCGTTGGCTTTTGGGACCTCTAGCGCAATGGATCGCAAAACGCAATTTTAAACCAAGGTTGGCACAATAAAAGTGATGCCAAAGGGGTATAATGAGCCACATGTACCCACTTTTATTCAAATTACTAAACTATACAATAGACACTTGTGCTTCTTTAAAGAAATCTTGGCTATACATTGGTATGTTGGTGATCTGAGTGAAAATATTGAATGGTCAAGATTTCATGTTGGTATGGTTTGGTGTGTTTTAAAGACTGATACAAAGAGAGAGGGGCTTTTAACCAGTGGTTAATTATGCTTGTTTGAAGATGATCATGGCCATTTATTGGTATGGGTTGGCGATCTGTATGATACTGATAAAGGGTACATAGTTCATGTTAATGCTCAACTATCTTTCAGGTATCGTTTGGTTGACACCAGAAACTAGTGCCAAAGGTGCCACATAGGATTTTGGAGCTTTGGTATCAGAAACTCTTTGACACAAACTTTATGGGAGAGTGGTTGGCAAGATAAAAAATGATGCCAAAGGGGTATAATGGGTCCACATATACCCACTATTATTCAAATCACTAAACTATACAATGGACACTTGTGCTTCTTTAAAGAAATCTTGGCTATACATTGGTATGTTGCTGTTCCGAGTGAAAATATTGAATGGTCAAGATTTCATGTTGGTATGGTTTGGTGTGTTTTAAAGACTGATACAAAGAGAGAGAGAGAGAGCCTTTTTGAAGATGATCCTGGCCATTGATTGGTAAAGGTCGGTGGTCCACAGATACTAATAAAGGGTCTAGATTTCATGTTAATGCTCAACTATCTTTCATGTATCATTTAGTTGACACCAGAAAGTGGTGCCAAAGACACCACATAGGATTTTGGGGCTTTGGTATCTGAAACTCTTTGACACCACATTTATGGAGGAGTGGTTGGTATGATAAAAAGTGATGCGAAAGGGGAATAATGGGCCTACATATACCCACTTTTATTCAAATTACTAAACTATACTATGGACACTTGTGCTTCTTTAAAGAAATCTTGGCCATACACTGGTATGTTGGTGATCCGAGTGAAAATATTGAATGGTCAAGATATCATGTTGGTATGGTTTGGTGTGTATTAAAGACTGATACAAATAGAGAGAGAGAGAGAGAGAGAGAGAGAGAGAGGCTTTTAACCAGTGGTTAATTATGCTTGTTTGAAGATGATCCTGGCCATTCATTGGTATAGGTTGGCGATACGTGTGATACTGATAAAGGGTATAGATTTCATGTTAATGCTCAATTATCTTTCAGGTATCGTTTGGTTGACACCAGAAAGTGGTGCCAAAAGCGCCACATATAATTTTGAGAATTTGTTATAAAAAATTCTTTGACACCACATTATGGGGGTGGTTGGCACGATCAAAACTAATGCGGGTATAATGGGCTCACATATACCCACTTTTATTCAAATTACTAAACTACACAATGGAGACTTGTACTTCTTTAAAGAAATCTTGTCCATACAATGGTATGTTGGTGATCCAAGTGACGATATTAAATAGTGAAGATTTCATGTTGGTATGGGTTTGGTGTGTTTTAGAGACTGATACAAAGAGAGAGAGAGAGAGAGAGAGAGAGAGAGAGAGAGAGAGAGAGAGAGAGAGAGAGAGAGAGAGAGAGAGAGAGAGAGAGAGAGAGAGAGAGAGAGAGAGAGAGTAGGATTTTACCCAGTGGATAATTGTGCTTGTTTGAAGATGATCCTGGCCATTCACTAGTATAGGTTGGCGATTCGTGTGATATTGATAAGGGTATAGATTTCATGTTAATGCTCAACTATCTTCAGGTATCATTTGGTTGACACAAAAAAGTGGTGCCAAAGGCGCTACATAGTTTTGGTATCAGAAACTCTTTGACACCACATTTATGAGAGTGGTTGGCACGATAAAAAGTGATGCCAAATGGTGTATAATGGGCCCACATATACCCACTTTTATTCAAATTACTAACTATATAATGGACACTTGTGCTTCTTTAAAGAAATCTTCGCAATACATTGGTATGTTGGTGATCCAGTTGAAAATATTGAATGGTCAAGATTTCATGTTGGTATGGTTTGGTGTGTTTTAAAGACTGATACAAAGAGAGAGAGCCTTTTTGAAGATGATCATGGCCATTGATTGGTAAAGGTTGGTGGTCCACGTGATACTAATAAAGGGTCTAGATTTCATGTTGATGCTCTACTATCTTTTAGGTATCGTTTAGTTGACACCAGAAAGTGGTGCCAAAGGCGTCACATAGGATTTTGGGGCTTTGGTATCTGAAACTCTTTGACACCACATTTATGGAGGAGTGGTTGGCATGATAAAAAGTGATACCAAAGGGGAATAATGGGCCCACATATACCCACTTTTATTCAAATTACTAAACTATACTATGGACACTTGTGCTTATTTAAAGAAATATTGGCCATACATTGGTATGTTGGTGATCCGAGTGAAAATATTGAATGGTCAATATTTCATGTTGGTATGGTTTGGCGTGTTTTAAAGACTGATACATAGAGAGAGAGAAAAAGGCTTTTAACTAGTGGATAATTGTGCTTGTTTGAAGATGATCCTAACCATTCATTGATATATGTTAGCGATCCGTATGATACTGATAAAGGGTCTAGATTTCATGTTAATGCTAAACTATCTTTCAGGTATTGTTTGGTTGACACCAGAAACTGGTGTCAAAGGCGCGACATAGGATTTTTGGGCTTCGGTATCAGAAACTCTTTGACACCACACTTATAGGGGAGTGGTTGGGACGATAAAAAGTGATGCCGGAGGGGTATAATGGGCCCATATACCCCCATTTTTATTCAAATTACTAATCTATACAATGGACACTTATGCTTTCTTAAAGAAATCTTGGCCATATATTGGTATGTAGTGATCCGAGTGAAAAAACTAAATGGTGAAGATTTCATGTTGGTATGGGTTTGGTGTGTTAAAGACTGATACAAAGAGAGAACGAGGCTTTTAACCACTGGATAATTGTGCTTGTTTGAAGATGATCCTGGCCATTCACTATTTAGTTTAGCGATCCCAGTGATACTGATAAAGGGTTTAGATTTCATGTTAATGTTCAACTATATTTCAGGTATCGTTTTGTTGACACAAAAAAGTGGTGCCAAAGGCGCCACATAGAATTTAGGTATCAAAAACTCTTTGACACCACATTTATGGGGGAGTGCTTGGCACGATAAAAAAAATGATGTTAAAGGGGTATAATAGGCCAAATATACCCACTTTTATTCAAATTACTAAACTATACAATGGAAATGTGTGATTCTTTAAAGAAATCTTGGCCATACATTGGTATGTTGGTGATCCGAGTGAAAATATTGAATGGTCAAGATTTTATGTTGGTATGATTTGGTGTGTTTTAAAGACTGATACAAAGAGAGAGAGATAGAGGCTTTTTGAAGATGATCCTGGCCATTCATTGGTATAGGTTGGTGATCCGTGTGATACTGATAAAGGGTCTATATTTCATGTTAATGCTCAACTATCTTTCAAGTATTGTTTGGTTGGCACCTTGGTTTAAAAATGTGTGCATCATTGCGCAAATTACACGCATCAATGCGTTGCATTCAAAATTTCGCATTAAGGTGCCTAATGCAGTGCCATCCCATAATGCGTTGGCATTAAAAAACAATTTATCGCATTTGTGTAATGCTAGCAACGGTAGCAATTGTCACAATCTAGTACTTATGTCATTTTTGTAACATTTTAATCATTTAAAAGAGACTTGTATTTTTTAATAGCTTTTAAATTAAGACTAGTTAGAAAAATATCTAAAACAAACACAATAACCAAATTATAGTATGCTAGTAACTTATTTTGTATGCTTATTCCATTTACTTGGTACTTAAATAATTTTGTACTTTTTATATACTAAAAGCGTCGCATATAAATTGCGCTCGCAATCGCATCACGTATTGGATTTTAGGACCTCTAGCGCAATGGATCGCAAAACGCAATTTTAAACCAAGGTTGGCACGATAAAAGTGATTCCAAAGGGGTATAATGGACCCACATGTACCCACTTTTATTGAAATTACTAAACTATACTATGGACACTTGTGCTTCTTTAAAGAAATGTTGGCCATACATTGGTATGTTGGTGATCCAAGTGAAAATATTGAATGGTCAATATTTCATGTTGGTATGGTTTGGCGTGTTTTAAAGACTGATACATAGAGAGAGAGAGAGAGAGAGAGAGAGAGAGAGAGAGGCTTTTAACTAGTGGATAATTGTGCTTGTTTGAAGATGATCCTAACCATTCATTGATATAGGTTAGCGATCCGTATGATACTGATAAAGGGTCTAGATTTCATGTTAATGCTAAACTATCTTTCAGGTATCGTTTGGTTGACACCAGAAAGTAGTGCCAAAGGCGCGACATAGGATTTTTGGGCTTCAGTATCAGAACTCTTTGACACCACATTTATAAGGGAGTGGTTGGGACGATAAAAAGTGATGCCGGAGGGGTATAATGGGCCCACATACCCCCATTTTTATTCAAATTACTAAACTATACAATGGACACTTACACTTTCTTAAAGATATCTTGGCCATACATTGGTATGTTGGTGATCCGAGTGAAAAAATTAAATGGTGAAGATTTCATGTTGGTATGGGTTTGGTGTGTTTTAAAGACTGATACAAAGAGAGAACGAGGCTTTTAACCACTGGATAATTGTGCTTGTTTGAAGATGATCCTGGCCATTCACTATTTAGTTTAGCGATCCCAGTGATACTGATAAAGGGTTTAGATTTCATGTTAATGTTCAACTATCTTTCAGGTATCGTTTTGTTGACACAAAAAAGTGGTGCCAAAGGCGGCACATAGGATTTTGGTATCAGAAACTATTTGACACCACATTTATGGGGGAGTTCTTGGCATGATAAAAAAGATCTTAAAGGGGTATAATAGGCCACATATACCCACTTTTATTCAAATTACTAAACTATACAATGGACACGTGTGCTTCTTTAAATAAATCTTGGCCATACATTGGTATGTTGGTGATCCGAGTGAAAATATTGAATGGTCAAGATTTTATGTTGGTATGATTTGGTGTGTTTAAAAGACAGATACAAAGTGAGAGAGAGGCTTTTTGAAGATGATCCTGTCCATTCACTAGGATAGGTTGGTGATCCGTGTGATACTGATAAAGGGTATATATTTCATGTTAATGCTCAACTATCTTTCAAGTATTGTTTGGTTGGCACCTTGGTTTAAAAATGCGTGCATCATTGCGCAAATTAGACGCATCAATGCGTTGCATTCAAAATTACGCATTAAGGTGCCTAATGCAGTGCCATCCCATAGTGCGTTGGCATTAAACAACAATTTATCGCATTTGTATAATGCTAGCAACGGTAGCAATTGTCACAATCTAGTACTTATGTCATTTTTGTAACATTTTAATCATTTAAAAGAGACTTGTATATTTTAATAGCTTTTAAATTAAGACTTGTTCGAAAAATATCTAAAACAAAAACAATAACCAAATTATAGTATGCTAGTAACTTATTTTGTATGCTTATTCCATTTACTTGGTACTTAAATAATTTTGTACTGTTTATATACTAAAAGCGTCTCATCTAAATTGCACTCGCAATCGCATCACGCATTGGCTTTTAGGACCTCTAGCGCAATGGATCGCAAAACGCAATTTTAAACAAAGGTTGGCACGATAAAAGTGATGCCAAAGGGGTATAATGGGTCTACATGTACCCACTTTTATTCAAATTACTAAACTATACAATGGACACTTGTGCTTCTTTAAAGAAATCTTGGCTATACATTGGTATGTTGGTGATCCGAGTTAAAATATTGAATGGTCTAGATTTCACGTTGGTATGGTTTGGTGTGTTTTAAAAACTGATACAAAGAGAGAGGGGCTTTTAACTAGTGGTTAATTATGTTTGTTTGAAGATGATCATGGCCATTCGTTGGTATGGGCTGGCGATCTGTATGATACTGATAAAGGGTACATAGTTCATGTTAATGCTCAACTATCTTTTAGGTATCGTTTGGTTGACACCAGAAAGTGGCGCCAAAGGCGCCACATAGGATTTTGGAGCTTTGGTATAAGAAACTCTTCGACACAAACTTTATGGGAGAGTGGTTGGCACGATAAAAAGTGATACCAAAGGGGTATAATGGGCCCACATATATCCACTATTATTCAAATCACTAAACTATACAATGGACACTTGTGCTTCTTTAAAGAAATCTTGGCTATACATTGGTATGTTGGTGATCCAAGTGAAAATATTCAATGGTCAAGATTTCATGTTGGTATGGTTTGGTGTGTTTTAAAGACTAATACAAAGAGAGAGGGGCTTTTAACAAGTGGTTAATTATGCTTGTTTGAAGATGATCATGGTCATTCATTGGTATGGGTTGGCGATCTGTGTGATACTGATAAAGGGTACATAGTTCATGTTAATGCTCAACTAGCTTTCAGGTATCGTTTGGTTGACACCAAAAAGTGGTGCCAAAGGCGCCATATAGGATTTTGGAGCTTTGGTATCAGAAACTGTTTGACACAACATTTATGGGAGAGTGGTTGGCACGATAAAAAATGATGCCAATGGGGTATAATGGTCCCACATATACCCACTATTATTCAAATTACTAAACTATACAATGGAAACTTGTGCTTCTTTAAAGAAATATTGGCCATACATTGGTATGTTGGTGATCCGAATGAAAATATTGATTGGTCAAGATTTCATGTTGGTATGGTTTGGTGTGTTTTAAAGACTGATACAAAGAGAGAGGGGGGGGGCTTTTAACCAATGGTTAATTATGCTTGTTTGAAGATGATCCTGGCCATTCATTGGTATAGGTTGGCGATACGTGTGATACTGATAAAGGGTATAGATTTCATGTTAATGCTCAACTATCTTTCAGGTATCGTTTGGTTGACACCAGAAAGTGGTGTCAAAAGTGCCACATATAATTTTGAGACTTTGTTATAAAAAATTCTTTGACACCACATTTATGGGGGGTGGTTGGCATGATCAAAAGTAATGCGGGTATAATGGGCTCACATATACCCACTTTTATTCAAATTATTAAACTACACAATGGAGACTTGTACTTCTTTAAAGAAATCTTGCCCATACAATGGCATGTTGGTGATCCGAGTGAAGATATTAAATAGTGAAGATTTCATGTTGGTATGGGTTTGGTGTGTTTTAAAGACTGATACAAAGAGAGAGAGGGAGTAGGCTTTTAACTAGTAGATAACTGTGTTTGTTTGAAGATGATCCGGGCCATTTATTGGTATAGGTTGGCGATCCATGTGATATTGATAAAGGGTCTAGATTTCATGTTAATGCTCAACTATCTTTCAAGTATCGTTTGGTTGACACAAAAAAGTGGTGCCAAAGGCGCCACATAGTTTTGGTATCAGAAACTCTTTGACACCACATTTATGAGAGAGTGGTTGGTGATGATCCCTATAATCGTTCGACTCAATGGTTAAGAACCATTATATCTTGTTATGATCATTGTTCATTGTGAATGAATAATATGAATAAAACCTATGACCCTTGGTTCCTTTTATAGTGTAAGGATTAGGGTTTACAAGAGATAAGAATGAATAAACAAGTAAATCTTCTATTTAAATAAACTTATGCAGAATATCTTTTGCATGTTTATCTAAATAGAAGCTTCCAATAGCTTCTTTTGTCTACGTTTTGTCAATGCTTGAATTGCATGTGACAATGCTTGGATTGCTCTTGACAATGCTTGATTCCATCAACGCCTAAATAACTCTTGTCAACGCCTGGAATGCTCTTGTCAACGCCTAGACAAATACTTCATGTTTTCTTCATTTTTGAGTTTCTGCCACATCAACTTTTTGACCCAACAGTTGGAACGATAAAAAGTGATGCCAAATGGTGTATAATGGGCCCACATATACCCACTTTTATTCAAATTACTAAATATATAATGGACACTTGTGCTTTTTTAAAGAAATCTTCGCAATACATTGGTATGTTGGTGATCCGAGTGAAAATATTGAATGGTCAAGATTTCATGTTGGTATGGTTTGGTGTGTTTTAAAGACTGATACAAAGATAGAGAGCCTTTTTGAAGATGATCCTGGCCATTGATTGGTATAGGTCGGTGGTCCATAGATACTAATAAAGGGTCTAGATTTCATGTTAATGCTCAACTATCTTTCAGGCATCGTTTAGTTGACACCAGAAAGTGGTGCCAAAGGCACAACATAGGATTTTGGGGCTTTGGTATCTTAAACTCTTTGACACCACATTTATGGAGGAGTGGTTGGCATGATAAAAAGTGACGCCAAAGGGGAATAATGGGCCCACATATACCCACTTTTATTCAAATTACTAAACTATACTATGGACACTTGTGCTTCTTTAAAGAAATCTTGGCCATACATTGGTACGTTGGTGATCCGAGTGAAAATATTGAATGGTCAATATTTCATGTTGGTATGGTTTGGCATGTTTTAAAGACTGATACATAGAGAGAGAGATGCTTTTAACTAGTGCATAATTGTGCTTGTTTGAAGATGATCCTAGCCATTCATTGATATAGGTTAGCGATCCGTATGATACTGATAAAGGGTCTAGATTTCATGTTAATGCTAAACTATCTTTCAGGTATCGTTTGGTTGACACCAGAAAGTGGTGCCAAAGGCGCGACATAGGATTTTTGGGCTTCGGTTTTAGAAACTCTTTGACACCACATTTATAGGGGAGTGGTTGGGACGATAAAAAGTGATGTCGGAGGGGTATAATGGGCCCACATATCCCCATTTTTATTCAAATTACTAAACTATACAATGGAAACTTATGCTTTTTTAAAGAAATCTTGGCCATACATTGGTATGCTGGTAGTCCCAGTGAAAAATTAAATGGTGAAGATTTCATGTTGGTATGGGTTTGGTGTGTTTTAAAGACTGATACAAAGAGAGAACGAGGATTTTAACCACTGGATAATTGTGCTTGTTTGAAGATGATCCTGGCCATTCACTATTTATTTTAGCGATCCCAGTGATACTGAGAAAGGGTTTAGATTTCATGTTAATGTTCAACTATCTTTCAGGTATCGTTTTGTTGACACAAAAAAGTGTTGCCAAAGGCGCCACATAGGATTTTGGTATCAGAAACTCTTTGACACCACATTTATGGGGGAGTGCTTGGCACGATAAAAAATGATCTTAAAGGGGTTATAATAAGCCAAATATACCCACTTTTATTCAAATTACTATACTATACAATGGACACGTGTGCTTCTTTAAAGAAATCTTGGCCATACATTGGTATGTTCGTGATCCGAGTGAAAATATTGAATGGTCAAGATTTCATGTTGGTATTATTTGGTGTGTTTTAAAGACTGATACAAAGAGAGAGAGGCTTTTTTAAGATGATCCTGGCCATTCATTAGTATAGGTTGGCGATCCGTGTGATACTGATAAAGGGTCTATATTTCATGTTAATGCTCAACTATCTTTCAAGTATTGTTTGGTTGACACCAGAAAGTGGTTTCAAATGTGCCACATAGGATTTTGGTTGGTACCTTGGTTTAAAAATGCGTGCATCATTGTGCAAATTGCACGCATCAATGCGTTGCATTCAAAATTTCGTATTAAGGTGCCTAATGCAGTGCCATCCCTGAATGCGTTGGCATTAAACAGCAATTTATCTCATTTGTGTAATGCTAGCAACGGTAGCAAATTTCACAATCTAGTACTTATGTCATTTTTGTAAAATTTTAATCATTTAAAAGAGACTTGTACATTTTAATAACTTTTAAAATTAAGACTTGTTAGAAAAATATCTAAAACAAACACAATAACCAAATTATAATATGCTAGTAACTTATTTTGTATGCTTATTCCATTTACTTGGTACTTAAATAATTTTGTACTTTTTATATACTAAAAGCATCGCGTCTAAATTGCGCTCGCAATCGCATCACGCATTGGCTTTTGGGACCTATAGCGCAATGGATCGCAAAACGCAATTTTAAACCAAGGTTGGCACAATAAAAAGTGATGCCAAAGGGGTATAATGGGCCCATATGTAACCACTTTTATTCAAATTACTAAACTATACAATGGACACTTGTGCTTCTTTAAAGAAATATTGGTTATACATTGGTATGTTGGTGATCCGAGTGAAAATATTGAATGGTCAAGATTTCATGTTGGTATGGTTTGGTGTGTCTTAAAGACTGATACAAAGAGAGAGGGGCTTTTAACCAGTGGTTAATTATGCTTGTTCAAAGATGATCATGCCCATTCATTGGTATGGACTGGCGATCTGTATGATACTGATAAAGGGTACATATTTCATGTTAATGCTCAACTATCTTTCAGGTATCGTTTGGTTGACACCAGAAAGTGGTGCCAAAGGCGCCACATAGGATTTTGGAGCTTTGGTATCAGAAACTCTTTGACACAAACTTTATGGGAGAGTGGTTGGTATAATATAAAAAATTATGCCAAAGGGGTATAATGGGCCCACATATACCCACTATTATTCAAATCACTAAACTATACAATGGACACTTGTGCTTCTTTAAAGAAATCTTGGCCAAACATTGGTATGTTGGTGATCCGAGTGAAAATATTGAATGGTCAAGATTTCATGTTGGTATGGTTTGGTGTGTTTTAAAGATTGATACAAAGAGAGAGAGAGAAAGGGGTTTTTAACCAATGGTTAATTATGCTTGTTTGAAGATGATCCTAGCCATTCATGGGTATAGGTTGGCGATACATGTGATACTGATAAAGGGCCCACATAAAAAGTGATGCCAAATGGTGTATAATGGGCCTACATATACCCACTTTTATTCAAATTACTAACTATATAATGGACACTTGTGCTTCTTTAAAGAAATCTTCACCATACTTTGGTATGTTGGTGATCGGAGTGAAAATATTGAATGGTCAAGATTTCATGTTGGTATGGTTTGGTGTGTTTTAAAGACTGATACAAAGAGAGAGAGAGAGCCTTTTTGAAAATGATGTTGGGCATTGATTGGTATAGTTTAGCGGTCCATGTGATACTAATAAAGGGTCTAGATTTCATGATAATGCTCAACTATCTTTCAGGTATCGTTTAGTTGACACCAGAAAGTGGTGCCAAAGGCGCCACTTAGGATTTTGGGGCTTTGGTATCAGAAACTCTTTGACACCACATTTATGGAGGAGTGGTTGACACGACAAAAAGTGATGCCAAAGGGTTATAATGGGCCAACATATACCCACTTTTATTCAAATTACTAAACTATACTATGGACACTTGTGCTTCTTTAAAGAAATCTTGGCCATTCATTGGTATGTTGGAGATCCGAGTGAAAATATTAAATGGTCAATATTTCATGTTGGTATGGTTTGGTGTGTTTTAAATGCTGATACATAGAGAGCGAGGCTTTTAACTAGTGGATAATAGTGCATGTTTGAAAATGATCCTGACCATTCATTGATATAGCTTATCAATCCGTGTGATACTAATAAAGGGTCTAGATTTCATGTTAATGCTCAACTATCTTTCAGGTATCGTTTGGTTGACACCAGAAAGTGTTGCCAAATGCGCGACATAGCATTTTTGGGCTTTGGTATCAAAAACTCTTTGACACCACATTTATAGGGGAGTGGTTGGGACGGTAAAAAGTAATACCAGAGGGGTATAATGGGCCCACATATCTCCATTTTTATTCAAATTACTAAACTATACAATGGAAACTTATGCTTCTTTAAAGAGATCTTGGCCATACATTGGTATGTTGGTGATCCAGGTGAAAATATTAAATGGTGAAGATTTCATGTTGGTATGGGTTTGGTGTGTTTTATAGACTGATACAAAGAGAGAACGAGGCTTTTAACCAGTGGATAATTGTGCTTGTTTGAAGATGATCTTGGCCATTCACTATATAGGTTAGTGATCCCTGTGATACTGATAAAGGGTTTAGATTTCATGTTAATGTTCAACTATCTTTAAGGTATCGTTTTGTTGACACAAAAAAGTGGTGCCAAAGGCCCCACATAGGATTTTGGTATCAGAAACTCTTTGAAACCACATTTATGGGGGAGTGCCTGGCACGATAAAAAAATGATGTTAAAGGGGTATACTAGGCCAAATAAACCCACTTTTATTCAAATTACTAAACTATACAATGGACACGTGTGATTCTTTAAAGAAATCTTAGCCATACATTGGTATGTTGTTGATCCGAGTGAAAATATTGAATGGTCAAGATTTCATGTTGGTATGATTTGGTGTGTTTTAAAGAATGATACAAAAAGAAAGAGAGACTTTTTGAAGATGATCCTGGCCATTCACTGGTATAGGTTGGCGATCCGTTTGATACTGATAAAGGGTCTAGATTTCATGTTCTTACTCAAGCATCTTTCAAGTATTGTTTGGTTGACACCAGAAAGTGTTGTTAAAGGCGCCACATAGGATTTTGGTTGGCAGTTGGCACGATAAAAGTGATCCAAAAAGAGTATAATGGGCCTACATGTACCCACTTTTATTCAAATTACTAAACCATAGAATGGACACTTGTGCTTCTTTAAAAAAATCTTGGCCATACATTTGTATGTTGCTGATCCGAGTGAAAATATTGAATGGTCAATATTTCATGTTGGTATGGTTTGGTGTGTTTTAAAGACTAATACAAAGAGAGATAGGGGCTTTTAAGCATTGGATAATTGTGCTTGTTTGAAGAGAATCCTGACCATTTATTGGTATAGGTTGGCGATCCGTGTGATACTGATAAAGGGTTTAGATTTCATGTTATTGCTCAACTATCTTTCAGGTATCGTTTGGTTGACACTAGAAAGTGGTGCCAAAGGCGCCACATAGGATTTTGTGGGCTTTGGTATCAGAAACCCTTTGACACAACATTTATGGGAGAGTGGTTGTCACTATAAAAAGTGATGCCAAAGGGGTATAATGGGCCCACATATACCCAGTTTTATTGTTTGGTGTGTTTTAAAGACTGATACAAAGAGAGAGGGGCTTTTAACAAGTGGTTAATTATGCTTGTTTGAAGATGATCATGGTCATTCATTGGTATGGGTTGGCGATCTGTGTGATACTGATAAAGGGTACATAGTTCATGTTAATGCTCAACTAGCTTTCAGGTATCGTTTGGTTGACACCAAAAAGTGGTGCCAAAGGCGCCATATAGGATTTTGGAGCTTTGGTATCAGAAACTGTTTGACACAACATTTATGGGAGAGTGGTTGGCACGATAAAAATGATGCCAATGGGGTATAATGGTCCCACATATACCCACTATTATTCAAATTACTAAACTATACAATGGAAACTTGTGCTTCTTTAAAGAAATATTGGCCATACATTGGTATGTTGGTGATCCGAATGAAAATATTGATTGGTCAGGATTTCATGTTGGTATGGTTTGGTGTGTTTTAAAGACTGATACAAAGAGAGAGAGGGGGGGGGGGCTTTTAACCAATGGTTAATTATGCTTGTTTGAAGATGATCCTGGCCATTCATTGGTATAGGTTGGCGATACGTGTGATACTGATAAAGGGTATAGATTTCATGTTAATGCTCAACTATCTTTCAGGTATCGTTTGGTTGACACCAGAAAGTGGTGCCAAAAGTGCCACATATAATTTTGAGACTTTGTTATAAAAAAAATTCTTTGACACCACATTTATGGGGGGTGGTTGGCATGATCAAAAGTAATGCGGGTATAATGGGCTCACATATACCCACTTTTATTCAAATTATTAAACTACACAATGGAGACTTGTACTTCTTTAAAGAAATCTTGCCCATTCAATGGCATGTTGGTGATCTGAGTGAAGATATTAAATAGTGAAGATTTCATGTTGGTATGGGTTTGGTGTGTTTTAAAGACTGATACAAAGAGAGAGAGGGAGTAGGCTTTTAACTAGTAGATAACTGTGTTTGTTTGAAGATGATCCTGGCCATTTATTGGTATAGGTTGGCGATCCATGTGATATTGATAAAGGGTCTAGATTTCATGTTAATGCTCAACTATCTTTAAAGTATCGTTTGGTTGACACAAAAAAGTGGTGCCAAAGGCGCCACATAGTTTTGGTATCAGAAACTCTTTGACACCACATTTATGAGAGAGTGGTTGGAACGATAAAAAGTGATACCAAATGGTGTATAATGGGCCCACATATACCCACTTTTATTCAAATTACTAAATATATAATGGACACTTGTGCTTTTTTAAAGAAATCTTTGCAATACATTGATATGTTGGTGATCCGAGTGAAAATATTGAATGGTCAAGATTTCATGTTGGTATGGTTTGGTGTGTTTTAAAGACTGATACAAAGATAGAGAGCCTTTTTGAAGATGATCCTGGCCATTGATTGGTATAGGTCGGTGGTCCATAGATACTAATAAAGGGTCTAGATTTCATGTTAATGCTCAACTATCTTTCAGGTATCGTTTAGTTGACACCAGAAAGTGGTGCCAAAGGCACAACATAGGATTTTGGGGCTTTGGTATCTTAAACTCTTTGACACCACATTTATGGAGGAGTGGTTGGCATGATAAAAAGTGACGCCAAAGGGGAATAATGGGCCCACATATACCCACTTTTATTCAAATTACTAAACTATACTATGGACACTTGTGCTTCTTTAAAGAAATCTTGGCCATACATTGGTACGTTGGTGATCCGAGTGAAAATATTGAATGGTCAATATTTCATGTTGGTATGGTTTGGCGTGTTTTAAAGACTGATACATAGAGAGAGAGATGCTTTTAACTAGTGCATAATTGTGCTTGTTTGAAGATGATCCTAGCCATTCATTGATATAGGTTAGCGATCCGTATGATACTGATAAAGGGTCTAGATTTCATGTTAATGCTAAACTATCTTTCAGGTATCGTTTGGTTGACACCAGAAAGTGGTGCCAAAGGCGCGACATAGGATTTTTGGGCTTCGGTTTTAGAAACTCTTTGACACCACATTTATAGGGGAGTGGTTGGGACGATAAAAAGTGATGCCGGAGGGGTATAATGGGCCCACATATCCCCATTTTTATTCAAATTACTAAACTATACAATGGAAACTTATGCCTTTTTAAAGAAATCTTGGCCATACATTGGTATGCTGGTGGTCCCAGTGAAAAATTAAATGGTGAAGATTTCATGTTGGTATGGGTTTGGTGTGTTTTAAAGACTGATACAAAGAGAGAACGAGGATTTTAACCATTGGATAATTGTGCTTGTTTGAAGATGATCCTGGCCATTCACTATTTATTTTAGCAATCCCAGTGATACTGATAAAGGGTTTAGATTTCATGTTAATGTTCAACTATCTTTCAGGTATCGTTTTGATGACACAAAAAAGTGTTTCCGAAGGCGCCACATAGGATTTTGGTATCAGAAACTCTTTGACACCACATTTATGGGGGAGTGCTTGGCACGTTAAAAAATGATCTTAAAGGGGTTATAATAAGCTAAATATACCCACTTTTATTCAAATTACTATACTATACAATGGACACGTGTGCTTCTTTAAAGAAATCTTGGCCATACATTGGTATGTTCGTGATCCGAGTGAAAATATTGAATGGTCAAGATTTCATGTTGGTATTATTTGGTGTGTTTTAAAGACTGATACAAAGAGAGAGAGGCTTTTTTAAGATGCTCCTGGCCATTCATTAGTATAGGTTGGCGATCCGTGTGATACTGATAAAGGGTCTATATTTCATGTTAATGCTCAACTATCTTTCAAGTATTGTTTGGTTGACACCAGAAAGTGGTTTCAAATGTGCCACATAGGATTTTGGTTGGCACCTTGGTTTAAAAATGCGTGCATCATTGTGCAAATTGCACGCATCAATGCGTTGCATTCAAAATTTCGTATTAAGGTGCCTAATGCAGTGCCATCCCTGAATGCGTTGGCATTAAACAGCAATTTATCTCATTTGTGTAATGCTAGCAACGGTATCAAATTTCACAATCTAGTACTTATGTCATTTTTGTAAAATTTTAATCATTTAAAAGAGACTTGTACATTTTAATAACTTTTAAAATTAAGACTTGTTAGAAAAATATCTAAAACAAACACAATAACCAAATTATAGTATGCTAGTAACTTATTTTGTATGCTTATTCCATTTACTTGGTACTTAAATAATTTTGTACTTTTTATATACTAAAAGCACCGCGTCTGCGCTCGCAATCGCATCACGCATTGGCTTTTGGGACCTCTAGCGCAATGGATCGCAAAACGCAATTTTAAACCAAGGTTGGCACAATAAAAAGTGATGCCAAAGGGGTATAACGGGCCCACATGTAACCACTTTTATTCAAATTACTAAACTATACAATGGACACTTGTGCTTCTTTAAAGAAATATTGGTTATACATTGGTATGTTGGTGATCCGAGTGAAAATATTGAATGGTCAAGATTTCATGTTGGTATGGTTTGGTGTGTTTTAAAGACTGATACAAAGAGAGAGGGGCTTTTAACCAGTGGTTAATTATGCTTGTTCAAAGATGATCATGCCCATTCATTGGTATGGACTGGCGATCTGTATGATACTGATAAAGGGTACATATTTCATGTTAATGCTCAACTATCTTTCAGCTATCGTTTGGTTGACACCAGAAAGTGGTGCCAAAGGCGCCACATAGGATTTTGGAACTTTGGTATCAGAAACTCTTTAACACAAACTTTATGGGAGAGTGGTTGGCATAATAAAAAAAATTATGCCAAAGGGGTATAATGGGCCCACATATACCCACTATTATTCAAATCACTAAACTATACAATGGACACTTGTGCTTCTTTAAAGAAATCTTGGCCAAACATTGGTATGTTGGTGATCCGAGTGAAAATATTGAATGGTCAAGATTTCATGTTGGTATGGTTTGGTGTGTTTTAAAGATTGATACAAAGAGAGAGAGAGAAAGGGGTTTTTAACCAATGGTTAATTATGCTTGTTTGAAGATGATCCTAGCCATTCATGGGTATAGGTTGGCGATACATGTGATACTGATAAAGGGCCCACATAAAAAGTGATGCCAAATGGTGTATAATGGGCCTACATATACCCACTTTTATTCAAATTACTAACTATATAATGGACACTTGTGCTTCTTTAAAGAAATCTTCACCATACTTTGGTATGTTGGTGATCGGAGTGAAAATATTGAATGGTCAAGATTTCATGTTGGTATGGTTTGGTGTGTTTTAAAGACTGATACAAAGAGAGAGAGAGAGAGAGAGCCTTTTTGAAAATGATGTTGGGCATTGATTGGTATAGTTTAGCGGTCTATGTGATACTAATAAAGGGTCTAGATTTCATGTTAATGCTCAACTATCTTTCAGGTATCGTTTAGTTGACACCAGAAAGTGGTGCCAAAGGCGCCACTTAGGATTTTAGGGCTTTGGTATCAGAAACTCTTTGACACCACATTTATGGAGGAGTGGTTGACACGACAAAAAGTGATGCCAAAGGGTTATAATGGGCCAACATATACCCACTTTTATTCAAATTACTAAACTATACTATGGACACTTGTGCTTCTTTAAAGAAATCTTGGCCATTCATTGGTATGTTGGAGATCTGAGTGAAAATATTAAATGGTCAATATTTCATGTTGGTGTGGTTTGGTGTGTTTTAAATACTGATACATAGAGAGCGAGGCTTTTAACTAGTGGATAATAGTGCATGTTTGAAAATGATCCTGACCATTCATTGATATAGCTTATCAATCCGTGTGATACTAATAAAGGGTCTAGATTTCATGTTAATGCTCAACTATCTTTCAGGTATCGTTTGGTTGACACCAGAAAGTGTTGCCAAATGCGCGACATAGGATTTTTGGGCTTTGGTATCAAAAACTCTTTGACACCACATTTATAGGGGAGTGGTTGGGACGGTAAAAAGTAATACCAGAGAGGTATAATGGGCCCACATATCTCCATTTTTATTCAAATTACTAAACTATACAATGGACACTTATGCTTCTTTAAAGAGATCTTGGCCATACATTGGTATGTTGGTGATCCAGGTGAAAATATTAAATGGTGAAGATTTCATATTGGTATGGGTTTGATGTGTTTTATAGACTGATACAAAGAGAGAACTAGGCTTTTAACCAGTGGATAATTGTGCTTGTTTGAAGATGATCTTGGCCATTCACTATATAGGTTAGCGATCCCTGTGATACTGATAAAGGGTTTAGATTTCATGTTAATGTTCAACTATCTTTAAGGTATCGTTTTGTTGACACAAAAAAGTGGTGCCAAAGGCCCCACATAGGATTTTGGTATCAGAAACTCTTTGAAACCACATTTATGGGGGAGTGCCTGGCACGATAAAAAAATGATGTTAAAGGGGTATACTAGGCCAAATAAACCCACTTTTATTCAAATTACTAAACTATACAATGGACACGTGTGATTCTTTAAAGAAATCTTAGCCCTACATTGGTATGTTGTTGATCCGAGTGAAAATATTGAATGGTCAAGATTTCATGTTGGTATGATTTGGTGTGTTTTAAAGAATGATACAAAAAGAAAGAGAGACTTTTTGAAGATGATCCTGGCCATTCACTGGTATAGGTTGGCGATCCGTTTGATACTGATAAAGGGTCTAGATTTCATGTTCTTACTCAAGCATCTTTCAAGTATTGTTTGGTTGACACCAGAAAGTGTTGTTAAAGGCGCCACATAGGATTTTGGTTGGCAGTTGGCACGATAAAAGTGATCCAAAAAGAGTATAATGGGCCTACATGTACCCACTTTTATTCAAATTACTAAACCATAGAATGGACACTTGTGCTTCTTTAAAAAAATCTTGGCCATACATTTGTATGTTGCTGATCCGAGTGAAAATATTGAATGGTCAATATTTCATGTTGGTATGGTTTGGTGTGTTTTAAAGACTAATACAAAGAGAGATAGGGGCTTTTAAGCATTGGATAATTGTGCTTGTTTGAAGAGAATCCTGACCATTTATTGGTATAGGTTGGCGATCCGTGTGATACTGATAAAGGGTTTAGATTTCATGTTATTGCTCAACTATCTTTCAGGTATCGTTTGGTTGACACTAGAAAGTGGTGCCAAAGGCGCCACATAGGATTTTGTGGGCTTTGGTATCAGAAACCCTTTGACACAACATTTATGGGAGAGTGGTTGTCACTATAAAAAGTGATGCCAAAGGGGTATAATGGGCCCACATATACCCAGTTTTATTCAAATTACTAAACTATACAATGGACACTTGTGCTTCTTTAAAGAAATCTTGGCCATACATTGGTATGTTGGTGATCCGAGTTAAAGTATTGAATGGTCAAGATTTCATGTTGGTGTGGTTTGGTGTGCTTTAAGGACTCGTACAAAGACGGAGAGATGGGCTTTTAACTAGTGGTTATTTATGGTTGTTTGAAGATGATCCTGGTCATTCATTGGTATGGGTTGGCGATCTGTGTGATACTGATAAAGGGTACATAGTTCATGTTAATGCTCAACTATCTTTCAGGTATCGTTTGATTGACACCAGAAAGTGGTGCCAAAGGCGCCACAAAGGATTTTGGGGCTTTGTTATCAGAAATTCTTTGACACCACATTTATGGGGGAGTGGTTGGCATGATCAAAAGTGATGCGGGTATAATGGGCCCACATATACCCACTTTTATTCAAATTACTAAACTATACAATGGACACTTATGCTTCTTTAAAGAAATCTTGGCCATACATTGGTATGTTGGTGATCCGAGTGAAAATATTAAATGGTGAAGATTTCATGTAGGTATGGGTTTGGTGTGTTTTAAAGACTGATATAAAGAGAGAGCGAGGCTTGTGCTTGTTTGAAGATGATCCTGGCCATTCACTGTATAGCTTGGTGATCCATTTGATACTGATAAAAGGGTCTAGATTTCATTTTAATGTTCAACTATCTTTAAGGTATCGTTTTGTTGACACAAAAAAGTGGCGCCAAAGGCGCCACGTAGGATTTTTGTATCAGAAACTCTTTGACATCACATTTATGGGGGAGTGCTTGGTACAATAGAAAGTGATGTTAAAAGGGTATAATGGGCCCACATATACCCACTTTTATTCAAATTACTAAACTATACAATGAACACTTATGCTTCTTTAAAGAATCTTGGCTATACATTGGTATGTTAGTGATCCGAGTGAAAATATTGAATGGTCAAGATTTCATGTTGTTATGATTTGGTGTGTTCTAAAGACTGATACAACGAGAGAGAGAGAGAGAGAGAGAGAGAGAGAGAGAGAGAGAGAGAGAGAGAGAGAGAGAGAGAGAGAGAGAGAGAGAGAGAGAGAGAGTTTTTGAAGATGATCCTGGCCATTCATTGGTATAGGTTGGCGATCCGTGTGATACTGATAAAGTGTCTACATTTCATGTTAATGCTCAACTATCTATCAAGTATTGTTTGCCTGACACCAGGAAGTATTGTCAAAGGCGCCACATAGGATTTTGGTTGGCGGTTGGCATGATAAAAAGTGATGTCAAAGGAGTATAATGGGCCCACATGTACCTACTTTTATTCAAATTACTAAACTATAATATGGACATTTGTGCTTCTTTAAAGAAATCTTGGCCATACATTGGTATCAGTTCCTCTTTGACACCACATTTATGGGGGTGATTGACACGATAAAAATTGATGCCAAAGGGGTATAATGGGCCCACATATACCCACATTTATTCAAATTACTAAACTATATAATAACACTTGTGCTACTTTAAAGAAATCTTGTCCATACATAGGAATGCTGGTGATCTGAGTGAAAATATTGAATGGTCAAGATTTCATGTTGGTATGGTTTTGTGTGTTTTAAAGACGGATACAAAGAGAGAGAGGCTTTAACCAGTGGATAATTGTGCTTGTTTGAAAATGATCCTGGACATTCATTGGTATAGGTTGGTGATCCGTGTGATACTGACAAAGGGTATAGATTTCATGTTAATGCTCAACTATCTTTCAAGTATCGAAGTAGTTTTTAAATTCTACCCAGCTTGGAGGTAACTTTTCAATAATAGCAGCAACTTGTAAAGTTTCACTTGAAGTCATACCCTCAGCATGAATGTCGTGTAGAGAAACCTGTAGATCTTGAACTTGAGTTATCATATTCTTTGAATCAACCATGTTGTAATCCAAAAAACGACCTACCAAGAGCTTCTTGGTACCTGCATCCTCAGTTTTGTACATGCGTTCTAATGACTCCCATAATTATTTGGCTGTCGTAGTCTTGCAATACACGTTGTAAAAAGAGTCCACCAAACCATTAAGAACATAGTTGTGACACAAGAAGTCTGAATGTTCCCAGGCTTCAACAGCTTGCACGGGTTGTTGATTGTCGGAAATATAGTTCAATTGTGGGCTAGTTTATACTAGTGAATGGGGAAGGAGGTACGGAGTGTACACCCATAAGTCTCTGAACACCCTGACTCTTGTTGTGGTTAAAGGTTGTTCAGCATCGCTGATGATCTTCAGTGAGTTTAACTCTTCATGGAGTATAACTCTGGACTGAAGGCATTCATCAGGGAGTAACACCACTGAAGATATGTCATTAGTGTTTACACTTTAGCAAGTCTTCTTCAGTACTAAAGGCTTCGGTGGGACTGAAGAATAGACAAATGTTGGAGCTGAACATTATTACTTGTAACGGTCTTTGACCAATTCAAGTGCTTTAAAGACCACGTTTAATTGGTCTTGTAACCACTAGTTCCTGGTAGGTGCTTATTAAGAGGTGATTAATGGGCCGTTAATTCCTCTTAATACCATTGACTAGGGTTGAGTACTTCAACTATAAATAGGTGATCATAACATTGCATGAAAGGAGATATAGAAACAAAAACACATAACAACGAAAGGGTTCGAGATTTGTGCCTAAATCACTAACTGCATTTGGTCTTATCCCAAGTAGATATTCGTGATACCCAGGCATTAGGGTCAAATAGTTTTACTTTGGAAAGTGATTACATGATTCCAAGTAACATCTGGAACCATTATTTTGGTACGTAGCTAGGTTTTAATTATCTTACCTGGTTGGGACGAATAAATACCAACAATCAAAGTAAAATATTTTGTGATAATAAATGGCGGATGCAATGAAGCATATGGTGGATAACTTCTCCAAACTGGACAAGTTTGAAGGGGTGCATTTCAGGAGATGGCAAAAGAAGATGCACTTTCTTCTTTCTACCATGAGCGTGGTGTATGTGCTGAAAACTCCTATTCCTGATGGAGGTGATGATCCTATCTTGGAGAACATAAGGAAAACGAGCAAATGGGAGAATGATGACTATGTGTGTCGTGGTATTATTCTCAATGGTATGTCTGATTCCTTATTTGATATTTACCAAAATTTTGAATCTGGTAAAGAACTATGGGATTCCTTGGAAGCCAAATATATGGCTGAGGATGCATCAAGTAAGAATTTCCTTTTGAGTGATTTCACAAATTACAAAATGACTGGTTCAAGCCATTCATGGAACAATAAAATGATTCTTGGTGTACTTGGTAGATTCACACAACATCATATGCACATGGATGAGACCATTCAGGTCTCTTGTGTCATAGACAAACTCCCTCCTTCTTGGAAAGATTTCAAGCACACCTTGAAACATAAGAACGAGGATTTAACTCTTGTTGAGTTGGGCAGTCATTTGCGTATTGAGGAATCCCTCAGGGTGTAAGATAGTGACAAGCCAACGAGAAACAATGTTGCTGGTTCATCAGTTGTCAATATGTTGGAGCATAACAACTCCTCCAGGTACAATGACAACAAGAGAAAACGTATGCATCAAGATAACACCAAAACTAATCCTAACAAGAAGTCATCATCAGTGACTTGTTGGAAGTGTGGGAAACCTGGACACTTGAAAAGGGATTGCAAGGGTGTTGTTACTGGCATCAAAGCTAGTGGATCAGGCACAAATGGTTCAGTGATTGGTTCAAACAACACACTGATAGGTCAAAATATGTTTAATGAATCTCTTCATATTTATTGTGTTACATATGTATCTGAAGCTTATTTTGTGCAGGATGATGATGTTGCGTGGTGGGTTGACTATGGAGCTACTGTTCATGTGTGCAAAGATAGATGCTGGTTCAAGACTTATGAGTCACTGAATGATGGATCTATTCTTCACATGGGAAATGAGTCAACAGCCCTAGTGCATGGACGTGGTTGTGTAGATCTTTAGTTTAGTTCTAGAAATATTGTTTCCTTGTTTAATGTTTTGCATGTTCCTAATATTAGGAAGAATTTGGTTTCTAGTAGTGTTTTGAATAATTGTGGTTATAAACAAGTGATTGAATCTAATAAATTTGTTTTATCCAAACATGGTGTGTTTATTGGTTTTGGTTATTTGAGTAATCAAATGTTCAGGCTTAATGTTGTTTATGAAACAACCACCATTAGTGCTGGTAGTGCAAATATTTGTTTAGCCTCAGTGTCCACCAGTAAACTGAAGGATTCTTAAAAGGATGCAAGATATGTCTAAGGATGGGTTAATCCCAGTATTTCATATGGACACTGAAAAGTGTCAGACTTGCATGCTAAACAAAATAACTAAGAAACCATTTCAAGATGTAAAACGTGAAACTAAAGTCTTGGAGATAATCCATAGTGATCTATGTGATTTGAATTCTACTCCCTCGTTAGGGAATAAGAAGTAATTGGTAACATTTATGATGATGCTTCAAGGTTTTGCTATCTTTATTTGTTACATGCTAAGAATGAAGCATTATATAAATTTAAAGTATTTAAGACTGAAGTTGAATTACAACAAGGAGTCTAAATCAAAAGATTTAGGACTGATAGGGGAGGTGAGTACATCGATATTATGTATTTCCAGTCTGTTGGAATAATCCATGAAACGACTGCCCCTTATACCCCACAACAAAATGGTATATCTAAAAGGAAAAATAGAGTACTAAAGGAAATGGTTAACTCCATGTTGTCCTATTCAGGGCTGAGTCAAGGGTTTTGGGGTGAAGCTATGTTAACAGTTTGCTATTTATTAAATAGGGTTCCCAACAAAAGGAACAAAATTACCCCTTATGAACTCTAGACTAAAAGGAAAACAAACCTGAACTACCTCAAGATTTGGGGTTCTAGGGCAGTTGTAAAACTCCCTGATCCAAAGGTGATAACCTTGGGTGAAAGAGGCATTGAATGCATCTTTGTTGGATATGCTAAGCATTCCAAGGCTTATAGGTTTTATGTTATTGAACCTAATGATCCAGTCTCAATAAACTTAATCATTAAATCAAGGGATGCTAAATTTGATGAGACTAGATTCTCATCAGTCCCTAGACCAAGTCTGAGGACTCCTATGGGATATGAGGACATTGGTGCTTCAGTGGAATGAAAGGATCACTGATGAGGTTGTGGTTCAGCAACCTGAGCCTGAGCTTAGGAGAAGCACAAGGCGTAGGACTCTAAGGAATTTTGGGCCTGAGTTCCAACTATACTTGGTTAAAGGTACAAGGGATGAGGTCTCAGACCAATACTCCTATTTATTTAATGTTGAGGATGATCCCAAAACATTTGATGAAGCAATGAAGTCCCAAGATGTTGCTTTCTGTAAAGAAGCAATCAATGATGAGATGGACTCCATCATGGGCAACAACACTTGGGTGTTGGTTGATCTATCTTCAAGTTGTAATCCACTTGGTAACAAATGTATTTTCAAATGGACAATGAAGGTTGATGGAACTGTTGAAAAGTTCAAGGCAATGTTAGTCATTCAGGGTTTTAAACAAAAGTCAGGGATAGACTATTTTGATACTTATGCTCTAGTAGCACATATCAGTACCATAAGAATGCTAATTGCTCTAGCAAGTATTCACAATCTGATCATTCATCAGATGGATGTGAAGACAGCATTTTTAAATGGTGATTTGGATGAGGAGGTTTATATGAACCAACCTCTAGGTTTCATTATGCCTGGTCATGAAGGCAAGGTGTGTAAACTGATTAAGTCCTTATATGGACTGAAGCAGGCACCTAAGCAATGGCACCAGAAATTTGATGAAGTGGTTTTGTCTAATGGTTATTCACTTAACTAAGCTGACAAATGTGTATATAGAAAATTTGATGAATCTGTTAAAGGAGTCTTCAACAGTTCTCCATGAAAAAGGATTTTTTGTCATCAAATTTATCCATGAAAGACATGGGGGAGGCTGAAGTTATCCTTGGCATGAGGATTAAATATGAAATTGATGGTATTGTAATTTCTGAGTCTTATTACATTGAGAAGGTGCTGAAGAAATTTAATCACTTTGACTGTACTCCAGTGAGTACACCCATGGATACAAGTGAGAAACTGATGTCTAACAATGGTCAGGCTGTCTCCCAGCTTGAGTATTCAAGGTTTATTGGTTGCTTGATGTATGCCATGAATTGTACCAGGCCTAACATTGCATTTGATGTGGGTAAACTGAGTAGGTACACTAGTAATCCTAATACTCAACATTGGCAAGAAATTCAGAGGGTATTGAAGTATTTAAAAGGAACATGAATTATTGTTTGTCATATACTGGATATCCTTCAGTGTTGGAAGGTTACACCGATGCAAGTTGGATCAGCAATACTGAGGATAATTCATCCACCAGTGGCCGGGTATTCCTACTTGGTGGTGGTGTAATTTCTTGGGCATCCAAGAAACAAACTTGCATTACTAGCTCTACTATGGAATCTGAGTTTGTGGCTCTAGCAGCTGCTGGTAAAGAATCTGAATGGTTGAGAAACTTGCTTCTTGAGATTCCATTGTGGGTCAAACCTATGACACCCATATCTATCCGTTGTGATAGTGCAACTACATTGGCTAAGGCATATAGCCAAATGTACAATGGTAAGTCTAGACACTTAGGTGTTAGACATAGCATGATTCGTGAGTTAATCGTGAATGGGGTGATTTCAATAGAGTTTGTGAGGTCTCAACAAAATTTAGCTAATCACTTAACGAAGGGATTGACTAGAGACTTGGTTATAAAGTCTGCTGAAGGGATGGGTTTAAAAGTCCACTCTAGTCACTGAATGCTAGGACACCCAACTCCCTCCTGAGGAAACATGGGAGCTAAGTTCAATGTGGAAACCTAAACATTCAGGGGACTGAAAGCACATGTATATCATCCCAACGATGTGCTTGTACCTGCTGAAGGAGGATGAAGTTATAAACTTCTCAACAGTTAAAGTTTTTGAAAAAGTGCTGAAGCATGAGCATAATCTAAAGAGGAAACACCTATGTAAATGTTGAGGTTTCGCCGCCTCAGGGAGCATGGACTTGGCTCTTACAACATTTATGAAATTGGATATGGACACATGGCTAGTAGTGTCAGGAGTTGTTATGTATTTTAAAACTTGTGTGTATTTTATCTTCAGGTATTCAAAGTAGTTGAAGGGTTCAATTCTTAGAACACCCTGATTCTAAAATGTTTGAAGTGATGTACTAAGATGAAAATTCAATCCTTATGATATTTTCATTTATGCACTGGTTTTGTTAATGTTAATTTTCATGCAAAAGGAATTGTACTATATTGGAGACGATTGTTGAAAATATAGTTCAATTGTGAGCTAGTTCATATTGGTGAATGGGGAAGGAGGTACGGAGTGTACATCCATAAGTCTCTGAACACCGTGACTCTTGTTGTGGTTAAAGGTTGTTCAGCATCGCTGATGATCTTCAGTGAATTTTACTCTTCATGGAGTATAACTCGGGACTAAAGGCATTCATTAAGGAGTAACACCACTGAAGATATGTCTTCAGTGTTTACACTTTAGCAAGTCTTCTTCAGTACTAAAGGCTTCAGCGGGAACACCCTTCAGGGTTTGCTGATGCTTCAGTGGGATTGAAGAATAGGTAAATGTTGGAGCTGAAAATGAATACTTGTAACGGTCTTTGACTAATTCAAGTGCTTTAAAGACCATGTTTAATTGGTCTTGTAACCACTAGTTCCTGGTATTATGGAGCTTATTAAGAGGAGATTAATGGGCCGTTAATTCCTCTTAATACCACTGACTAGGGTTGAGTACTTCACCTATAAATAGGTGATCATAACATTGCATGAAAGGAGATATAGAAACAAAAACACATAACAACGAAAGAGTTAGAGATTTGTGCCTAAATCACTAACTGCATTTGGTATTATCCCAAGTAGATATTCGTGATACCTAGGCATTAGGGTCGAATAGTTTACTTTGGAAAGTGATAACACGATTCTAAGTGATATCCGGTAACCATTGTTTTGGTACGTAGCTAGGTTTTGATTATCCTACCCTGGTTGGGACGAATAAACACCAACAATGATTAACAGGTATACCTTCTTTAAGAAGTTCCACCTTTGGTACAGTCTCCTTTAAGAAGTTCACAATGTTTAACGTACTGAGATAGAAGAACATCTTCTGCTGCCACCTCTTAAAATTCCACCCATTGAATTTTTCTGGGTTTTCATCATGATTAGCAACTGTGTGGGTAACTGGCGCACGAGACACATTCCTAGTATTAGTCGCAGAGGTTACATGAGTTTCGTTAGTCATCCTGAAAGATCAAACAAAATCAAAACACAAAAAGTTAGACAACTGTTATAAATTTGTATATAAGAAATTCAATCGTGATCTCTATATACTTATACCGAGTCTGCTTCATAGAAACTCAATCTTGGTTTCAATGAATCAGATGCAATTATCAAATATATCAATTTAACAAAAGCACAACTTGGTTTCAATATAAACTGATAAGAACAAATGCTTAAAAAAATGATAGAGATATGTTATTTAAAATCTGTAAAATTAAAACAGATTTCCAATGAAACTTAATCCTGGTTTCGGCATAAACAGTTTATAAATAAATCTGATAATATTATTAATCCGATTTAGTAAAAGTTTTAATTCTGTTAAACAGAATCTGTTTTAAGATTGTAGAAAATGATGTATACTTTTACTAAATAACAGTAATAAAATAAACAGAAAACAAAGAACATAATTAAATAACAAATAATAACTGAAAGAAGTAAATATCTAGAGGACAGGCACGTGTTTAACACACTTTCCTTAAAATATAATTGCGGTATGTACGTTTCCTAGGGTACGACGTCCAAAACTGTTGTACAGTCGGACTAGACAAACTTGCCTGAAAGATCATAGAAGCCTTCTGCGTTTCTGTTCGAAAACTGCTGAAAAAACCGTCTGGTAATGGAACTAGAAAAAGGGTGGGTTTTTCTATGTGCCAAAACTGGAGAAGAGTTAATTTTATAGCCAATTCATGTCTTGGTCAACAAGACAGAATATATGCTCCTAAAATAATCCGACATGCAAATCTGTAAAATATAAAACACGATTTGCATATATTTTACATACACAAAATTATAAAAGGTTAGAGGGGTATTAACGTACGATAGAATCACTCCTTGAAAAAAGATACGATTTTATCATGTGTACTTGATCTCGAAATATATAGGAAATATAGAAAAACATAATTATAAAAGATTAGAGGGGTATATGACAAATATATGAACAAAAAAAAAATCAAAATTTAAAATCATAAGTACAGCAGCGATTACACATACTTAACTTAACTAAAGAAAGAAAGAAGACAAGAAGCTAAAAGCTTAGTGGTAATATTTTTTGAACACCCGTGTGGGTGGGGTAGTACCAATAGTAAAGAAAAAAAAACATTGTTACCAAACGTCCTCGAAGGACGATTAGTGAGACATGATTTACGACAACCGCGGACCGTACCCTCGACAAAGATCCCGCTCGATGCATTACGCCCAGTACACTTATAGCGAAGCATAGCACTTGACTCGCCTATAAAAAAAACAACTCGCACAACACGAAAAAAGATACAATTTTATCATCTCGAAATATAGGAAATATAAAAAGGTTAGGTGATTAACGGTAAAAAAAAGATATGTTTGATTGATAGCAATAAAAAGGCTGACCAAAAAATAAAATTCAAATTTTTTTGAAAAAAAGAGATGTTTAAAAGAAAGAAGACAAAAAGAATACTCTCCCCCAGCCACAAACATATTTAGTAAAAGCCCGCGTGAAGTAAAAAAGAGAACCAAAAATTCAAAATTCAAAACAAAGTACAAAAGTAGCCTATACACCTAACTTTACTTTTCACTTGATTTTGGTTTTTACTGTATAAAGAAGGTTTAACAATGGCAATCACACTAGCTTTAACAAGAAGATTTGTTGGTACTGCTAGTAGTACACCTGCAGGTTATGGTTATTTTAGAATAATTGGTACTTGTACTTCACTACTGTCTAATTCTTCACCTTTAGATGCTCACTCTCTTCTGTCAAACTGGTTCGTTGGTTACCCCGCGGCCACGCCCACTGACCTTAAGTTCAAATCTAGCGACCCTGATCCTAAACACCTCCCTAAAAGAAATGAGGTGTATGCAAAACTTAAGGAGTTAAGGACCCCTTTTAGGTTCAATTACACAACCCAAGGCAAGTACTTGTGGTTGAATACAAAACACTTTTTTAAAAAACTATACTATTATGAAACCAAGGGTTACTCGCAACGCTATTCCCTAGGTAACTATTTGAACAAAGTGTTAACTGCTTTCTCTACCTATGTTCCACCTCCACCTGATGCTGATGCTGATGCTGATGCTGATGCTGATGCTGATACTGATACTGATGCTGATGCTGATGCTGATGCTGAATTACTACTAGTTAACAACAATGATTATGCTCCTCTCAATCCTACCGAGATGCTCCTTAAGTATTTTAAACTTGTTCTTTGGTTCCGCCTCCATGATATGTACGACACTTGTACCATGAACCTCCTCATTGATGCTTATGCTCGTTTGAATTTTGTGCATACCGCTGGTTTCTCTGTCCTTGCCCTGTTTTTCAAGCTCGGCAATTTTGGCGACACTCATACTTTTTCTGCTTTGTTGAATGGTTTCTTGATTGCTGGGGATTACACTGGGGCCGACTCGTTTTACTCTAAAATTAGGGACCTTGATTTGTGCCGACCCAACACCAAGCTGTTCTCAATCGCCATAAGGGGACTGTGTCTTGCTTCTAAGGTTGACAAAGCCTTGTTGTTGCTAGACCAAATGGAAACACACGAGGGTTGCGCCCCCAACGCCATCACCTACACCCCTATCTTCCTGTGTCTGCTTCAACACCAACAAGTCCAACCTATGTGGGACCTCTATCAACACATGAGGCATGACAAAAACATCCCCCCCAACAAAACGTTTTATGCCATCATAATCAATCGTTTTGTCAACATGGGTCGGCCATATGATGTTGACAGAATGCTCCATGATATGCTTCATTGGGATGCCTTTGAATGCAGACAGTTGGTATCTAAACTCCACCAACACCAGAACATAACACCCTCCACCTATGCAAGATGGTTGGACGTGTTGCCGTAAAACCAAGGTGCGTGTGCATTTCTACTTCTTCTATGTTCTGGAGTTAATTAGTTGCTTGTTTGATCATAATTTGCACTATATGTATTTAGAATTTTGATTTACTAATGAGTGTCTTTGGTCACGGCCTGAAACATACAACATAACCAAACTAATCTGTGATGTCAAATTATAGTGTATTTTGGGTAAGGGCCGTATTGGAATTGGGTCGGGTTAAAGAGCTAATCATTGGAGTCTCGATCAGCTTAGTAAGTATTGAAAGCTTGTAGATATTGGTTATGTTCAATGGGTCGCTGCAAAAATTAAGGTCTGTCTTGAGTTTTGGTTTTGTTTGTCTGTTGATCTGATACTCTATCTTTATGTGGTACATAATGAAACTTGGGTCAATTTGTAGTATCCTTTGATGGGTTGATTCATTTGTCGTTGAAAGCAATTTTAGTACATAAATGATTATAAATCTAATACGGTTTTAGTATTTTGAAATCCTTGCAGTGATCATGGGATTTTGAGATCGAGAGAAGTTAAGAAGCTGATGACTTCCTCTTTTATGGATGCTAAACTAGTACTATATCTTTTGAGATCGACACAAGTTATGTTTATTTTGATTGAAACCAAGAGATTATCTTTGAGATAAAATCAATACTAGAGTAGATTATGATAGCCAAAAAAGTAGCTTAATCAATCTCCAGGAAACATTGATTGAATCGCCATTTTGATGAACTAGTAGTTAAAGCATGCCCCCGTTGGAGGCAGAGTGAATATTATTATCCTTTATCATTGGCCACCTTTCATGTTATTTGAGCTTTGTTTGGTGTTAATTACTCAAATGATTCAGTTCAAAAAAGGCTCTCTTTTTGTCACGCGGGTCCAGTTCTTGTGGTTTTGATCCGTTTACAGATCGAGACTGTTTTAGTCAACTCTGTTAGTTTGACCGCTTAGGTGAAAGGGTGTATTTGATGCTTCTCAATAACGTAAGATTGTTGTCTGGTATATAAGCAAAAGATGGTGAGAAGGGGGACAGTGTGGCGGTAAATGTGCAGCTGGTTAGGACCACTACACCTGTGTCTAAAGTTTACTGATTGACCAACATTTTGCATACCCTGTCAACCATCTTGCAGGCTTATCTTTCACAAGATACGAAAGACGGGTTGCAAGGTTTGAATATAGGTTCACAAGGTGTGAGCAATAAAAAAGGTCTGATACATAGTTCTTGACTTCTTTGAATCGGCAGAAAGCATAGAATTTTGTCTAGTTTGTCAACGATAAACGCAAGCTGACTAAGATAAACTAGCATGTGTGAAAAAGTCCGTTCGATAATGTTTTTCTTTGTCGAATTCCATTCGCCCCTCCCAAGTCTGAGAGTTTTGAAGGTACATAATCCATGCTTAGAAAATGATGCATCTATCTATTGAATTGCTAAAGTAGCTTTGTTCTCTTGACTAGTAGTTATATGTTAGAAAAAACTTTCATTAAGACAGCAATAGGTCTACATAGATTGTTGTCTGTCTGTGATGCGCCTTTTTCATGGCTCACTTAAGTTGCAGACAAGCATCACATAGGTTAACTTAATGAAAGTCGAATAAAGGAATCACTTAAGTTGCAGACAGAGAGGTACAACTCAAACTCTTATTTGCAGATGACGCGTGATGCAAATTGCCTCCAGCTTTACCTTGAACCTGCAAAAGCAAACACCCAACATGAAAAAAGTATCGCTTTTTTCTAATAAACATCGTAATAGATATGGCGACGCAAAGGTCGTAAAAGGACAGTAACTAAAGTTTAGCCTTTTTAGTCTTTCCGGTCATGTCTTTTAGATACTCTCTATATGTTTCTTCAAGTTCAGATTCAGCTAGAGAATGTCTTTTAATTCTATCGGAAAGAGATCCTAAGCCCAAGATGCAGTGAGTGATCTCCTTGGTTTCGATTCCCTCTACAGTTATTTCAAAAAAGAAATCATAAGCAATATCCGGCATAAAATTCTTGCCAAACCCATCCATCACCTTATTATAAGTACAGTATCAACTTAGGCTCGACTCGTCTATAATGCAGCAAATCAAAAGTATTGCGTGCTTCGGCCATGTCACCTAGCAAAGAATAACCGTCAATGAGTGAATTGAAAATCGCTATCCCGAGGTACCAATCGCTCTCAACCATGATGATAACATCCTTTGCTTCTTTAATGTTACCTTGTTTGCAGAGTGCTTGGATTTCTACACGAAAGGTTTTTCTATTCAAACAAATCTTTAGTTGCTCCATTTGTTTGAGCATCCTAGTGATCCCGTCCCAACGACCCATCTTAGAGAAGGCATAGATCAAAGAGTTATACTTGTGGACATCGGGTAGGATGTTCTTTTCGGGGACCATTTCTCTAAAGAGGATGGAAACATCATCAATCATTATGTCGTTGCAAAAGCTATCAATGAGTTTGTTATAGCGAACGATATCAGGTTTACAACCTCGCGCGTCCATTAGCCTAAGCAAGCCGACGCTTGTAAAGTTATTCCCGGTGTTGCAAAGGCCTTGAATCATGGCAGTAAACGCTTTAATAGACCGAGCTGTAGAGGTTAATGATTGGATATGCTGATGCTTGAGTTCTTTGGAATAATTTGGTATCTCTCGTATGATCTTTGTAACAGCATAGAAGTATGTCACGGGATCTGGAAATTGTAATGGTAAACGCTTTATCTCCATGGGGAAACCACCATCTCATACCCTTTTGGACCTTTACGGGAACCTTTGACTGCATTTTCCAGTGCTGATGCCGCTGTAATCCATCACGCTGACATGGTACAAAGAATCCTTAACTTGAAAAAGACTTGATAAATTCTGCAGTACTGTCTTTCTAAAATATGCAAGTGTTTGTTAAGGATTGCAGGTACCGGATCAGAGTCTTTCTGGTATTGAGTCTGCAATTCTTGGAAAAAAATCGGTTTCTTCCTGTATATTGGTCTGCAGTGACTCCGTGACACTTCTTTAAGGCACCAAACTTCTCGAGCCCATTAACTTTAGGACTTTTATCTGACAGATCGTTTTGTGTGCTCGTAAGATAGCTTCAAAAGGATACATTTGCAAATACCCTAAGGATTTCGCGCATTATCAAGAGATGCCTAACCAGCCTAGCTGGTGTATATCTTAGGATACCGATTACCGATCCAACCCACATAAGGACTAGTTATTTTTCTGATGTGAGCCCTGTGACCGTTTCGAATACTTTCTCTAGCCACGCCCTCGGATGTGTATGTGGTGAGGTTTGAACCAAAGACCTGTGTAAATCTTTCAAAAAGAAAGAAAGGGAAAAAATGCGGTGAACGTGGATCGAACACGTGACCTTCGGATCTTCAGTCTGACGCTCTCCCAACTGAGCTATCCGCGCTTATTGTTTAAGTTTGTAACTATCCTTTGGATTACTATCTACAAGTAGGGTGTTAGTAAGGTTAGATTGACCCGACTCGAATCCGACCAGGCTTATCGAATTAGTTAAATCGGATGAAAATTTGTAAAAAAATCGGATTGTTTTGATCCGAACCCTGATAACCCGATAGTGTGATCAGGTTAAGGTTAAAAATATATTGCTATCGGGTTATACAAAAATGTCAGTCTTAAAGCAATGATCTACTGTTCAAAATTTGAAAAGAATTTAGCGAAAAAAATTGCAAGCCAAAAAATGGTATACTATGAGAGACTTTTAATGTTGTTTTAAACTAATTTGGTTTATTTTTGTTTCAAAATTCGATTTAATTTTTTTCGTTTCAATTTGGTTTCCTGATTTTAGTTTTTATATAAGTTAAACCCAAATTCTACATATCATGTCATAGACGTGGATACAATTTAAAAAGAAAAACCGGATTGGTTTTTAACCCAATTCGGTTTGAGTATATCAGCCAATAAATCAGTTTGACTTAAACCTAACCGATTTGAAGCTTGTTTTTTTTTTATTATATGTTACCTTATCTTTAAGGTACAACTACAACATACACACCGGATGTGGAGGAATAGTAAGGGAGAACGGGAAAGAGGTACTGGTAGGGTCGTGTAAAGATCCTTCGGTTAAGATCATATGGGATGGAATACATTAAACTGAAGCAGCGAATAAATAGGTTTTCGATTGTATTGTAAACGGGTCGTATTCTGACCTGTCGGTCCCATTACACCTGGCTTGCCATAGAAAATGAGACTGAGATCATCGTATACAAATCTACTTCTAATGTTTTAGTTTGATTACAAGTACAAATCATAAGTCAAACTTGTAAGTTTTACAAACCGTATCTTTTAGGTTTGAGATGTCGGGTAGAATTAGCTTGTTTCAATCCCGGCATGGAGATCGCTCCTTGTTGTTTCACCTTCTCTTTCTTCTTTGCCTCGTCTCTGATATCCACTTGCTCATTTGCTTTCTTGAATTCACCATTTCTTCTTCCATGGAGGATTTCTCGTCTCTATGCCTCTTTTTGTGATCTAACAACGACATGTCTGAATCCTTTACTGAATAGAACAGCGGGCCAAACTCTGCCAACCACTGCGGTTCAACTGAAGTGGCACATTGCATGTATTCCTTGGTGGTCAAAGTCAGCTCATGGTAGACCCCATAATCAGGCGTGTAACCCATCCCATAGATAGCAGAAGATGGGTGCAAATGGCACGACATCCCATTCCTACAGTTTATGTATTCCCTAATCCCACCTTTAAGTCTTGCAGCATTGTGATAATAAGATGAATATAACGCTTTTCTGATGACATGCCATTTGGACCCGCATGAAGTGAGCGGGATCTTGAGCTTTTTAAATATGTCTAGTGATAGGTGTGAAAACACCCATCTTTTCTACCACTTAATTACATGAAAACGAGACCTAAAAAATTACTTGTAAATCAACGTGAAATTAAATTATTTTTTTAATAACTTAACATTTAGCCCTTCACCAGTACGTTTTTACTAATTTCACGTTAATTTACAAACAAATCAAATTATAAGAATACCATCAAATATGCATTAACACACATAGAAAGTACAAACAAAACACGTTTAGGTTCGCGAATACATACCTTGACCCTCAATAGGAGAGGCGACGACGAAAAGAGCCTGTGGCAACGACGAAAAAAGCACATCTCCATTAGTAACACTTGAGAATAAGCAGAGAATAAGAGAAGCTTTAAGCAAAAAGGATTTCATTTTTTTTCTTTGTGTATGATGAAAATAAGCCATAGGGTTTAAAAAGTTTATGAATGGTGTTGATTTTGTGTAGTCAAATTTTGCAATTTGGTGTGAAGCCAAAATTGTCACCTTCAAGACTTTAGTGACTATAGTTGGCCCAAAGGTTGATAGTTGATAGTTGTGGTGCCCAAAGTCTCAACTAAAATGTCTTTGTTTGCTTTATGACAGGGTAGGGTTGAAAAAAAACCGGTTCATGATCAGATTTAGAAAAAAAAAAAAAAAAAAAACTGAATAGATTTAAAAAAAAAACAGCTTTTTAAAACCGGTTTTCTTCAAAATGATTCGATGATTCGTAACCATTTTAATATAATGGTCGAGACCGGTACTGATATTATCTTTCTTAAAAGATAGAGCACTCTTTACTCGACAGCTCAAAACTGACCGGTAAAAAACCATGTGATTTGTCCTCGTTTACGTGCCTACTTCTTTTTCATTGGTGGTTAATTGCAAGTTCTCAAACATCCTTTATTTATTGCAAGCTTGACCTTTGTATACTAGTTACTGTAAATAATACTAATAAATAATAATCTTGGTATTAAAAAAGTATAACTTATTTAAAATTAATTTTCTGTCTTATCGGATTGATCCGATAATTTAATAAAAATATATTTTTAACTTTATCGGTTACGCGTCAGATCAATCCGACCCTACTAACACTTCTAGTAGGGGTGTTCTTCGGTTCGGTTCTCGTGTTGTTCGGTTTATTCAGTTTGGGTTATTTGGTTAATTTTTATTTTTATGTCAACCCGAATCAGATATCAACCGAACCGAAAACCGAATCTGAATTCGGTTCGGTTCTCGAGTTGACCCGAGTTATCTTAATTTTTCTAAAAAAACACATAAATTATTTAAATATTTAGCAAAAATAATTATTTCAAATATAAAAATTATATTTTTTTATTAATATTAAATTTTAATAATTATTTTTTATATAAAGATATATATATTTGTATATATTCGATTTTTGGGTCCGATTGTTAAACCTATATCTAACTCAAAAATCAAACTTGTAGTTCGGATCGGTTCGGTTATGACCACAATCCGAGTTCTATTTTCAGTTCAGTCCTAATTCGGTTTCGATTTAGTTTAGTTTTCGGTTTTCGTAAGTCAAACTCAAATAATACCTGACTCCTAGTCGTAGATACTATATGAATGGGAGACATATAAACATAAAAGGATAGTTACAAACTTAACCAGTAAGCGGGGATAGCTCAGTTGGGAGAGCGTTAGACTGAAGATCTGAAGGTCACGTGTTCGATCCACGTTCACTGCATTCTTTTTCTTCCTTTTTTTATAAGAGTTTGGCCCGCTGTTCTATTCAGTAAAGGATTCGGACACGTCCTTGTTAGATCACAAAAAGAGGCATAGAGATGAGAAATCCTCCATGGAAGAAGAAATGGTGAATTTAACAAAGCCAAAAGAGCAAGTGGATATCAGAGAGTGAAACAACAAGGAGCGATCTCCATGCCGGGATTGAAACAAGCTAATTCTAGTCGGCATCTCAAACCTAAAAGATACGGTTTGTAAAACTTACAAGTTTGATTTCAGATTTGTACTTGTTGTAATCAAACTAAAACATTAGAAGTAGATTTGTATAAAATGATCTCGGTCTCATTCCCTATGGCAAGCCATGTGTAATGGGACCGACGGGTCACAATACGACCCATTTGCAACATAATCGAAAACCCATTTATTCGCTGCTTCAGTATAATGTATTCCATCCCATATGATCTTAACCGACGGATCTTTACACGATCCTACCAGTACCTCTTTCCCGTTGTCCCTTACTATTCCTCCACATCCAACATGTATGTTGTAGTTGTACTTTCCGCCATAGCCGCAACAAGCTCTAAGAGGATGCTCAAATCCTACATTTTCAGAAAACCGTATAATTATCAAACCACGGAATAAAACACTGTATATCAAACCATGAACGAAAACTCTAGATACCATGCTTGTTTGCTTGACTAATGAGTGCATATCGCGCTCTATAGATATCAACATACGTGATGGCGGCCTCATCAAGCTCCTCACTTAGTTGGTCCACGAGGTCTTTTAACTTACGGTTAAAGAACCTGGCTAGCTCGTTAAATGGGTTAGCACATCCGGTTTCGTCCATCTGTTCAGGCTTGGTTGGTAAATGTTCCAGTATGTATGGCAGACAACCAATCGGGCCAGTATTGTGTATCCAAAAGTATCTTCCTCCTTTATCATGTACATCCTATCCTATTGGAAAAAACCCGAAAATGTAAGAACTAGAAATATATGCAGAAACTGAGACGCAATTCGCACCTTAACTACTGTTCTGAATTGACCCAGGATATCAGGAATGGACGCCTTGACTTGATCGATTGACAAGTTTAGCAACAACCCACCCGTCAAGTCATTTTGGCCGATATCAAATGTGTATAAACCACGTGAAAAAGCTTCTGGTTTTGGAACTAATTCCTTAAAGACGCTGTCAACTGTTCCAAGATACAAGATTATATGATTACACAGTTTAAAGTTATACCTCTGCGAAAAACTTATATATATATATGAATGATGTGTTACCTTTGCGAATCATTTGAGTCCTGACGTAAAAATCATTGAACTGATATGACTGAACATTTAAGGAAATGGGGCTCAAACCACTTTGATGGCGAGTCGTATTTTGGGGTCTAATAGTTGAACCACCCGTGGCGAAATTGGCTCCTTGAGTGAAATTTGAACCCAAGGCAACGAGGTAGCGTAACCCCAGACTTTGTGCTGTTAACATTTAAGGAAATGAGTTACTTGTAACACATATGATGCTAGTTAAAAACATGCATATGATGCATGTCAAGGAGATGTATACCTATAAAGTCGATGACTAGACGGCCATCAGAGTACCTTCCAACAGGACGATGGAAAAATGTCTCCCCATTGGGCTTGAGCTTGATAAAACATTGGCTTAATCGAGCCAAGCTCGAGCTCGAGCTCGAGTTGCTTCATAAAAGCATGCACAATGCTAGTAATTTATAAGTGTTTTATGAACTTTGGTTATACTTATTAAAATTACTTATTCAAAGATCGTCATTGTTAGCTAATTCTTCAGTTAACTTATTTGGATGATGAAAATATGCATAAAGGTTTGTGAATCATTTAGAAACTTTAGAGAGAAGTCACACTCCAAGTAGAGGTTTGCTCGTGCACAGAGTCCACCATAATAACTCAAGACGTTCGATCGAGTGTTAAACCAATGGTCACGTGCCGAACCACAAGTGTCAGTGCTACTTATGTACTATTAAACTTTATTACCATTGGAACGATGATCCCGTAGTAAGGTGTAGTTGAAAACTGATAACGACTCGTGCAATATGCACACATATAGACGTTTCGTGACAACATGCGAGTGAAAATCCTTGTTAAATAATACTCCGTATAGAATAGATAAAAGTCACATAAAAGTTATTTTTTACATGACTGGACGACCGGATCGAAAGGTTCAGTTCATGTCCGTGTCGTTTCGTTCTTCGGTTTGGTCCGGTCTAATAAGGGGCCGCGAGCGAACAACACCGAACCTGATCAAAGACCAAATATGAGAAAAAGTACGGATCAAAGACCGGATAGCAAAATGTTCGATTCAGTTCGATTATGTAAGGAAACATTGGGTCGGATTTCTTCTTTCACTAAAATAAAATTATTAATTCAACTTTTTAAAGAAGAACATATGAAACAGAAACATACGAGTATGTTAAGACTTTAGAGTCATGGACGAAATCGAACCTACTGAGATGCTGTTTGCACTTCAAAATTTTAGTTTGTTGGACTGGCCAGTGTTGTGGGCTTTTAGTTGTTGGGTCAATTAGTTTATTTGTATAATCTGTTGAGTTTACACATTTGTTGGATTAATATAATATATAGTTATAAACCGAATATTATGCCTAAGTTTAGTTTTGAATATTATAATAGTTTTTCTCGTTTTCCGTGCCATTTTATTTTCCAATAATTAGATATAGTGTCATTTGTAAATCGATTATCCGAAAATGAAAATCAATACGATAAAACCTAAAATCGATTCAATATGATTACGAGAAAACGAACATACTATAAAACGAATATTAGTCGTCCCGTGTGAGCTAGTGTTGATCTTGGTTTGAAAACCGAATTACAACGACAAGGATCGAACCACACCGAAACAGACTTTGTCCAAAACACGAGATTGAGGGTCGGACCGAAAGATTTGGTTCATGTCCTGGCGGTTGCGGTCCAATAAAGTATAATGACCAGTTTTGCTCAAGACCGAACTGGACCGGGCTGGATTGAATACCGAATATAAGAGAAAGTACGGAGGAGGACCGGACCGAAATATGCATGCTCGGCTGGTTTGTCAGTTCGGTGCGTTTCACGATCTGTTATGCTCATCCTTGCAGTGAGGAAACCTGAGATTTGATTTCGTCATTGACGAAACTAAAACGATTAAATTATCTTTGTTTTCTCAATTTTAGTCTTATTTATTTGATACAAATTTTTTACATGCTAGTATAATTAATCCTTGTTTAATTATTTGAATACTTACTAAAAAAAACATTCATTTATATTATGCACGGTTTGATACGGCTAAAGTTCGTTTGTTTCTCGAATTGTTTGAACAAATACTTTGGAAAAATACAAATGTAATTTTGATGAGTTTAACGGTTAAAATTTCTTAAAGTTTAAGCAAATGTAACAAAAGAAACTCGAAATCACTAATACACCGACACAGGCACCTAATTAAATTTATTTATACACCTCCTACTTCATTATTACTATTGTCTTTTTTCACCTGCTTAAACTTTAGGGTGTAAAACGTAAAAAACTAAAAGCTTGGTAACAATGACAGTCAGTGGCTGGCAGAGCTAGTAAGGGGACTAGTGAGTGCTTAGCCTCTCCCAACAAACCTATTTTCTTCATTATTTACTTATACGACAAGTCATTTTTCTACTATTTTCTACAATCAGTCTCCCCCAACACTATGTACTTTTGCCTTAAGTATGGTTAGCCTCCCTTAACTAAAAACCCTGGCTACGCCCCTGATGACAGTAATATTTGTCGTCGCTGCTGATGCCGTAAATAGTATGTAAGAACTCTTGGCCTCAAACTTTATCGTTGAATAACGGTTGAACTTGACGAGATCGAAAAACCAAATTAAACCGAACAAATAGAACATATATATGTCTGGTCAACTACATGTTTTGTGCTTTCTTTTTTAGTCAAATGGATCTTGTACTTTTCTACTTTCCATCATCTATTATTTTTGTTACAAACTTTTAAAAAATTGAATTTTCAGATTTTTTTTACTTAATATATATATATATCTTCCTCACATTATATAAAATACCCATATTAACAATATTTTGTAACAAAAACTTTGTTACAACCTATTAAAATAATATTTTTTATTCTCAATTGAAATATCTTTTTATTTATTTATAATTTTGATAATCTAAAATTCATTATCTATTAATCTATATATCTTATAAAGCATTTATCCCCATGGTTGAAAGTTGAATGTTGAATGTTGAAAAATTATGGGTCCCACTAAAAATATATTACAAATCTATACTCTCTTATATCTATACTCCCTTATAAAAGAGCAATATGCACAGCCTAAAACCAAACATCACTCCGAACCCAAAATTAAGATTCAGACTCCCAAACCTCAAATAATATAAAGGCGCAACCTAACAACCAAACACATAATACACACAAACAAATACAATATTCTCTCATCAAACAAAAAAATCACACACTAGCCTCCCTTTTTCTCTAAACTACATGCTTATATGTTGTCGTTGCCGCTGCCGCCATACTCTCCTACTGCTATCCATCTGAATCAGCCACCAAAACCACCAGATGTTTCTAAAATTGGTGGTGTTTGAGTGTTGGTAGATTCGTTGTATTTTAGTGGTTCTTGGTGATGTTTGGTTTAGGCGGCGTTTCAATGGGTGTGTAAGTGTTAGTTTTCGTTTCGGGTGGTTCTGGTTTGTCTAGATCTGCTAGATCACATATGTCTAGATTTGATCTATTTTTTTGTAAGTTTTGGTTGTTTGGTACGGTGTAAGTGGGTTGACCAGATTTTGTGGATGTCGATACTATTATTTGAGGCTTGAATTTTTAAAAACTTTTGTGCCACTTTTTGCTCTTTGAATTTGTCAGAAAAATGTTATATGTGGACTGGCTTGGTAAAATAGAAGGATGACAAAGCGTGAGACATCTCCACTTTGCAACCTCCATTATTGCAGCCATTACATAAAACTTTGAAATTGCTTTGTGGCTTTTGAGCTTTAATGTTAGTAAAAATGTTCTTTTCGTTCAAATCTAGGTGGATATCTGGTTTTGTTGTTTGTTTTATTATCAGGTATATATCACCATCATCATAGGTTGGGTTTCGGGTTTTTAGTTTGTCAGAAGATGTGTAAATCAAAACTTTTTATATTTAAATTGGTTGATTATTCCAAAACATTTATTTACTTTCTTTTTCTACAAAGATATTTTGAATCATATAGTACGTGTAAGAGTTAGATCTAATATATTTGTTTAATTAGTTGGTTCAAACATTTGTATAGGGGTTTTTTAGATCTGGATTGCTTTTTTTACGGATCTTTATTGATGGTTTTTGCAAAAATATGTTTTTTCCTTCTTTTTATAATTATAATTATAGCTACTTTGTTATGTGAGATTTCCTGACTTTGTGCAAGAGACGTGTTTTTTTCAAAAATAAATAAAGATACAGTGATGATAGATTATGAGGATGGTAGGGTGCTTTTGATTTGCTTTGTTAAAAAATATAAAGACGACAATTATTCACAAGCGTAAAGATTTGATGTGGCTTTACTTGGATTGTAGAAAAGAGGAAATATCTAATCTTTTATTTCAAGTTCAAGTGACGATGGATTGTAGAAAAACTAACAATTTGTTTGGGAGTTCTCTTCGCTTCTAGGTTCGAGGTTGTTAACGTGTTGTTCGTTCCGTCTTTGTATATGCGAAAAGGAGATTATGAACATAGCTTTACAAATGAGTTTGTGATCATATCTATTTTTAATGCCTAAAGTACAAACTGTGACATTGATTGTGATAGAAAATTATAATTTGAATTAAAATACATCGATTAAATAAGTCAAGACATGGAACATTTCAAAATGGTTGAAGACTTTCAAGTTGCACGCTTATTAAGGGATGTAATATACAGTAGTTTTTATCGAGAAATGTGATGTATAAAGAATAGTTGCTTTGTGCATTTTCGATAAATAAACCAAGTTATTGCTTTATTTTTCCAACAGAAGATTGGTGAGGGATAAAAAACGATTAAACCTTTTTATGTTGTAGACATTAACTTATGATAAACATCATTTTCAACAAAGAATTAGTCGCTTTCTAGAGTTAGTCGCAAAAGATTTAAGCAATGCATCAAGTCAGTAAAAAAAGACATAAATAAAAATGCTATAAGTATGTGAGTATATTGAGTGTAAGGCATAAAGGCTCAAAATTTCTTTTGTTGGTCGCATTACTGCATACTCTATATTGTTTAGAATTGGTGTTGCATTTTAAATAGGCGCTTAGTTTAAAATCTCACAAAAGTAAAAGGAAGTACCACAGTAGCTAGCAAGATAGACAACATTGAAATTTGAACTAACACAAAAGTTGATTACTGATCTTCTTTTTCTCTTCGTATTTGATACGCATGCTATAATAAGAACAAAGCCTGGTTGGGATCACGGGACCTAATGTTCAAAAAAAAAAGATCACGTGAACTGGAAATTTGATACTGTATTTTATCCCTTTTATTTTTGTATTGGCTTGTGTCATATCTTTACAAATTTTAGACAAGTGAGCAATTTATACTGTCTTAAAACTTTAGGGCAATATAAATTAATTGATTAATAGTAAAATTGTTATTATGTAAAAAGTAAAATATAACAAGTTGAAAAAACAATATTTTTATTAAATTACATTTTTTAAATGAAATATGAAGGGAGTATTATTTTGAATTAAACCACCATGACAATAATACTAATGACTATTCTCAATAGTTAAATTCTTTTTTTTTTTGTCTAGCCAAGACCAAAAATACATACATATTTTTGGACATCTAAAACTTTTTGTTTTTAAGCTTAAAACACAATTAACAATATTCGAACAACTTCGATCATTCAAAAATCAAAATCAAACAAAAGTCTAGCGCCACTTTTTCCTATCAATTAGTGTATTACTTTCGTCTCAAAATTATAATTCATTTTTTCTCGGGTTGCCTTAAATTAACTGTCCATTTATAAAATAGGTGATTTTTTTTAACAAAAGTGGAAAGTTTAGATCGAGATTAATACATTACTTTTAGTTGAAATAATAATTACAAACTTTAAAATGATTTTAAATTAATTATTAAAGGTAAAATTGTGTTTACTCAAAAAGTAAGAGAAAAAAAGGTATAAAAATGACACTTTTTTTAAACTGAATGTTTTTTTTCAATGAATAATAATTTGAGACGGAGAGAGTACTCCGTTTAAAGAGAAATAAAGTCAAGCGAATTTTACGAAGTATTCAATATCTTTTATAATAGAATAAGTGTTAGACATTTGTATTTTTTAATTAAGTGCTCATAATTAAGTTATCACTCATCATAGGACAATGAAACTAAAACATTTTTATCATTGGACAATGAAACTAAAACATTTATTCGGTATCTTTTATAATAGAATAAGTGTTAGGTAAAATTGGTTGGTCAGACACGTTGGGTAAGCTGTCAAAATAGGTCATTTTTTTGTATGGGCCAAAACGCGGATAGGTTACTCATGACCACTTTCTGCCCACAAGTTTTTATAAACATTTATGTGTGACTTTTAGCGCATTGAAATCGCTTCCTTTAAAGCTTATTTATTTGACACGATGCGTTAGGAGAAAATATTATATGCTTGGTTCAGTGACCCGTATATTGAAATTTAAGATTGCTTTTAAATTTTCACCTTTTCTTGTATATATTTAAAGAATATTCTTGTGTCTTTTTAAACAGCCTTGGTGGCCAAAATCGAAGAAATAAAGGAAAAAGGGCACAAAGATGATGATTTGCTACTGAGTATTACCGCCCGAAGTAGACACGAAGCACAACTAAACAAAGTTGTAAGGCTATGGACTACCTTCTTGGATATTGTTATGTGAGCGGAAAATGTTTAGTTTTTTAGTTGAAGTAGTTGTTTTCTGGTATTAAATCAGTTATGAATTTGCTGATATGCTCCCAACGTTTTAGTGAAACCAAGTTTTTAGTAGAGATACATGCTTGTTTGACATGTTTTCTAAAGTTGTATTATCGTATGTTGTATGTTATGAGATTTTGCATTGTAATTTAATCTTACCTCGACATAGCGTATCGTTAACTATCTGCCGCTAGGCAATTCCGCTGCTATGCGCGGGTATTCGTCTAGTACTATTAAACAAGGGTTTTTGCTTATGTCATTTTTGAATAGGTGTAGTTATGTTATTGGTTATTTAAATTAAATATTATAAAAGATGATGTATATATGTGAAATTATTTTATTTTATTTGGAATTTAAAAAGTTTTAGGGGTTATATTTTTCCAATTATGGTGATTGGTTAATTAAGGAGGTGCTTTGGAAGAAGCGTCTGATTTTGATTAAAAGACAAATTTTTGGATTCTTTAGTCTGTGTGTATTCTCTTCCCCAAAACCAGTATTTCTGCTGCTTCATTTTCTTTCCGATGCCATTTTGGACCGACCACAGGATTATCAAACTTCGGTAATGTTCATGAGATCTTATAAAGTCACGTTTTTATAATCAAAATCATCCTTTCTTTTAGTTTTCGATTGTTGATTCTTGATTTATATACATTTTAGTTTGTGTTGGGATTTCTGAGATGGGTTGCACCGTTGCAGCTAAAGCTTAAACATTGAGTGAGGTGCTATGGATCAGGTGTGTTTTGGTCGTGTTTATTGTCTAACACGATAGTCTATTACATACTACTTTGGTTGATTATATTTACTTACATGTTACTTCTAGAGTAGGACTATAGAAGGTGTTTGTGAAAATTCTTGTGAGGAAATTGGTTAACTAGAATTTTTTTTATCCATTCTTCAAATGCAAAGTACTCGCATGTAACAGTTGTTCAGATTTTACTTATATTGTTTAGGGTTCATGTTTAATTTATTAAGTTAAATTGTTCAGATTTTAGTTAGGGTTTTAAGCAGTGGTTACCATCACATGATATTTTCTGAATATGTTTTTGATATACTTTGGCAGGTTTATAGGTAAATGTTTTAGCAGAATGGGTCCTAAGTTCCGGAAGTAAAAGTGCTGGTCTGTAATCCTGTTTGTTACGGAGAAAGGTGGTCCTTTACTTTTCGTTTAGTTAACATATTGTTATATTTTGCTTTTCTTTTAGTTAACATAATGTTAACTTTTACTACTTGAAAAAGGTTATACGGTATCACATCTTTAAGTTGGTAGAATAAGGTTGATTATCTTTAATTTGGTAAAAGATAAGGTTGATTGCTCTATCTTGAAGCTTTTAACTCTTGCAACATTAATTCTTTCTTTCAAACTTTTATTGCAATCGTAAAAGATAATAAGTCGTAGTTAATAGACTATAATTTTGATTAAAAAAACTAATACGTGTTCGTTTGGAAGTCACTTGAAATGCAAGATTTTAGAAGATGACTTTTCATTAGGTTACTGTCCCAAACGAACAACAATATGTGATATTTTATTTTCTAATATTGACTGGTAATTTTTTTAACATGTTATCTTATTTTCATTACTTTGGCTGACATAGTATATAGCATTGTTATTAGTTACAAAAATACTTGCATATTTCTTTGATCAAGTGGTTCTATGGCAAGAATTATTAGGTTTTTTCTGATATCCAAATAATGATGTACTAAAGAGGAAGGAATGATTTGTTAGGCATCACTCACTAAAAGCTGCAATCTTAACTATTAAGTTGTTTTCAAGAGTTTAACAAAATTTATAACCCTGATAACTATTGTAAGGATAATTTCATTTTTTTCACGTGTAATTTGTGTATACCTCTGTGTGTGTTTTTTGTGTTTCACTTAACCAGTTTTGGATCCCAATGGTTGGTGAGGAGACCTTCGCCAAATCATTTTTATGCTACCTTTGACGTGTATCATTGTGATTCAATTTCAGAGTTCATTTGACAATATGTGGCTATGTTTTTTTTGCTGCAATGACATTATATAATATCTTTAAGCTGCATTTTTGAGTTTAAATTTGATATTCTTTTAATCATATTGCAATACCCATGTTAAAAAATTGTGCTTAACTACTTATAGTTTAATGCCCGTAGCTAGACTATGTTTGTGTAGTTTTTTATAATGTCAACTACATGGTCATTTTTATCAAATTCTGACCTTTTCTAAGACGGTGCTTTCTAACAATGGGTGTAACTAACTCCTGGATATGTCTTTTCATTAGATGTCAAGGCTTTTTATCTATAATACTTTCCGAGAAGGATTAATAGTGAGATGCAAAGAGCTTTTAAAATTGACACAAAGGCGACGTATCAGGTTTGGTGATATTTTATTTGGCTTATATCGTATGAAATTTGGTTACATGAAAAATAGTATGTAGTATAATGAATAAAGGAATCATCCGGTTACTTTTGTTAAATGTTACAAGTAACCTTTGAACAAAGACAAATGAGTAGCAAAGTGAAATTAAATGATTTTGACCTGAAATGCTTCGAATATTTAAGTGTTTGCATCCTTTTAAGATTCATCTGTATAATTCCCTGGTTCGAATGACAGTTGCAATCGATATTTATGAAATAATACTTGAATGTAAAATGTATTTGAGTAAAAGTTTTATGTAATACTACTTGCTTGCATTTATTTTATTGATTTATTTACTTTTTTCTAACCAGCTCCAATGTCCTTATTATTCAGTACTGATTCTTCAATTAGGACTAACCAGATCGTATTCATCGGAGATTACTCATCTGTTAATGTTACAGGTACAACATCTGAAGGTTTTGATGACTATCATTTGGTTTGGTTAATCACATATTTAAGCTATACACATATATATAAATTTTTGAGGTCAGCTTCTTCTTTCCTTGAACCTTTTTTAGTTTTCGTTTCAACTTAAAAAACTACAAAGAAGACACAAAATCACAATGTAAAATATCAGAATTTGATGCCAACTACATCTATGAATTTTTTGTTTGTAAATGTAAAAGACCCAAATGTGAAGTGTTGTTAGTGAGCCATTGCGACCCCTTTCAAGTCAGTTGATAATGACCCATTTTGACCCGCTTACTAACCTGCCCATGTTGGCGACTATATATATTTTTCTTAGATCGTGAATAATTGATAGTGGTTTATCAAATATCATAATAAAGAAGTGTTACAGTTTAGTTATTTGCGCTAAATCGGACCGGTCTAAAAACCGTTTTGGCTTAAAACACTGGATCGTGGACCGAAACCAAATGTAGCTCCGCATTGGTCCTGTCCGATTAAATGTTACTATATGTTAATTCCATTGTTGTTTAGCGAGTGTTTGGGTAAGCTAAACTACACAACATAAGTTTCTTTTTTTAGTCCAAACAACTTATGAGCTTATTCCTTATGAGAATACACTTAGATTAGATAAAATTATGATATAATACCTTTTGTTAAATGTTTAAAATAAAGGCATGTTTTCATCTTGGTTGGTTATATGTGCAAACTAGGTACTTTTGAAAGTGCTTGTGAGAACAGCCGTGAAAATGAGTATGAAGTCTAACATGTAGCATCATTTAGCAAGTGTTTTGATTTCAATGCTTATATCTAAAAAAGGTTTTGCAAATTAAATGTTCTAAAATCTTAGGTATTAATTTATATTCTTTCACTTAGTAAGTTGTAAACTTTAGTTTTGTTTCATATCAGATGCTAATAATAATTATATAGCTTGGCGACTTTAGTAAAAGCTCCAAGTACAATTTTTTTTCTTTTTTGTTGCTGAATGATTTTGACCGGAAAAAGGTGAAAGTGAATATTAACATGAACTAAACTTAGTCGTTACAAAATATGGAACTGAAAAGCGTCATCCTACTCCTAATGGTTCAGTGTTGTGTATGTCTCGGGTCTCTTTTTGATTATAACCTCAACTCAAATAAGTACAAAAGGTTTCATCGATGCACACCTATCTATTCTACTATCGATCAAAGGTTTTTGCTCGGGTCATGATGTTGATGTGGTACGCAATAATTAGCTACTTGGAACAAAAGTACATCTACTATTATGTTGCCACTGTATTGATTATTGATTATTTTTCTAAAAAAGATAGTGCGTATATTACACCTGTATATGCATCATCTGTATTAAGTTTCCTCCCTCTTATTGGTGGTGTAAAGGTGCATTGGAAAAATCTCTTTTTAAAACTTCATAAATCCCTTCATTGTTTATGTCTGTTCTTTTCTGTTGTGGAGAAAACAGATTAATAAAGTGATTGATGATTTTACTTAAACTACACTGCAATAGGCTGACATGAAAGCTATTTGAGGAGCCATATTGAATAATAAACATGAAGAAGACATGGGAGTAGTGTGATTTAAGAAGCTTGGGTCTTGCAAGCTACAAGATGATTATGATGGAAGGTGGTGTGATTTTGTTTTGAGTCAGTTGCATTTATGTATTTACAAACCCTTTTTGTGATTATTTGCTTTTATTTTTGTTGGATTTATGTTTTTAAGTAATTTTCATTGAAATACAGTATATTTGTAGAGTGTAGTATTTTAGAGTCAAATTTTGTTTTGGCTCAATGTTGGCGCCATTTGTTTTTCCATGTATATTTTGTTGATAAACCTAAAAGAGATTTTGATATTACACTTTATTTTTAACTTATGATATTAAACATTCAATAACATACTTTTTCATCTAAATTTATAATATCTTTTTCCTTTGTACGGGATTTGGGGTCAGTATAGTTATAGTTGGCATAGTACATACTTATTTTATAAAACAACTAAAAAATAAAACATATTCATTTTCACAAAAAAAATAAAAATTAGACAGCCCGTGTATTACACGGGTTTTAAACTAGTATACTTAAAATTTTGTGCTTTTTAATTCAATATCCGTTTTGCTAAATTTTATTAACTTTTAATATTATTTCAATTTTTAATGAGTTTATTTTGATTTAATTTTTTTACCACCTTAAATTAATGTGAATATAAACTTGATAGGTAAAATAGTAACAAACTTGATAAGCAAGATACCTACTAAAAATATTTATAAAAAGATCGTCATTGTGAGCTAATTTGTCGGGATATTCTCTATTTATCTTCTCAACGTGTATTTATATTTTCAAAGTTGTTCACTTAACTTATTTGGACGATGAAAATATGTATAAAGGGTTGTGAATCATTTATAAAAACATCACACTCCAAGTAGAGCATTACATATTTACATGTAAGGTTTGTTCGTGCGCGGAGCCAAATTTTTTAGTTAAAGGAGGTTGATCATATTTAAGACAAAAAGTCATAGTGTTAAGGGAGGTTTAATGTTGAAAATAATAGAAAAATTGATTGTAATATACATAAATAATAAGTGAAATCGGTTGATTAGGGGATGCTTAGCACCCACAAGTCCCCTTACTAGCTCTGCCCCCGCGTTCGAGTGTTAAACCAATGGCCACGTGCCGAACCACAAGGACCGATGTTACTTATGTATTAAACTTTATTACCATTGACACGATGATCCCGTAATAACGCGTGGTTGAAAAATAATACTTACGACTCGTGCAATATGAACACATATAGACGTTTCGTGACAACTGCGAGTGAAAATCCTTGGCCCAAATCACTTAACTAAGGAGCGGACCGGAAGGTTGAGTGCATGTCTGGATCGTTCCGTTCATTCGTTTGTCGGTTTGGTCCGGTCTAATAAGATGCCACTTTTTCTCAAGATCGAACCAATCCTGATCAAAGATCAAATATGAGAAAAAGTACGAACTGAAGACCAAACAATAATATATTCAGTCCAGTCAATCGGACCGAATATGTTAGTCGCCCTTTGTGAGGTAGTTATTATCTTGGTTCGAGAACCGAACTACACCGACAAGGATCGGACCACATCGAAAACAAACTTTGTCCAAAATAGAAGATTGAGGATTGGACCGAACGGTTTGGTTCAGGTCATGGCGGTTCCGATCCAATAAAGTATAATGATCGGTTTTTCTCAAGACCGAACCGGACCGAGCCGGATTTAATACCGAATATGAGAGAAAGTACGGAAGAGGACCGGACCGCAATATGCTTACTCGTCGGGTTTGTCCGTTCGGTCCGGTTTGCGGTCTGTTATGCTCATCCTTGCAGTGAGGAAACCCGAGATTCGATTTCGTCATTGACTGAACTGAAATGATTAAGTTATCTCTATATTGTTAGGTATTCGGTTTGGTCCGATGTAAAAAAAAGGATAATGACCGGTTTTGCTCAAGAGAGAAAATGACATGGCCGGATTGAATATGTTCGGTCTGGTTGGTTGGGTTTTTCGTGTCCGGTCCAGTCAGCCGTCTGTCATGCTTGTGGGGTTTGATTTCGTCATTGATTAAAGTGAAATGGCATGCTTTGCTCAAGACCAAACCGGACAGGGCCGGATTGAAAACCAAATATGTTCGGTCTGGTTGGTTGGGTTTTTCGGTTAGGTCCGGTCCAGTCAGCCGTCAATCATGGTTGTGGAGAAACATTGGGTCCGATTTCGTCATTGTTTTAACTGAAATGACTAAAATTGCCTTATTCGAGGGCTAGGTATGGTGGCGATATACGCTCGCCAGTCCTACCTGGCAGCTCGCCAAAGCTCGCCAGGACACCCCTGTAGCTTGCCAAAGCCTCGCCAAACACACCTTCACCAGCCAAGTGAGGAAGAAAAACAAAAAAAAAAAACAATGGGCCCCACTTATATATATCAACGTTGTATATTTTGAAATGTTTTTTTTTATATTTTTTTTATCCCCTTTCCTTTATAAATACAGTACAAAATTCACATTTTTACCTACAAAATTCTTAATTAACTTCAAAATTAATTCCAAATCACCAAATAACATGTCTTGTTCAGTTCCACACAATTTTGATGAAATCAAAACAATGGTTAATAAACTAATTAAAGAAGACGGCGTTCGACAAAAAGCGATAATCGATTTGGCACTCCAATATGAAAGTGCATCCACTGCTAAATTTGACTTGCAGGAAGCATAAGAAAAATGCACTGATATTCCTAAAGAAAGCCGTGATTCGTTCATCAAATTTTTGAAGAAATCATCAGACAAAGATTATGAGATGCATAATGCTTTATTTCGAAAAGCAGCTAAGATAGAAAAAGAAATGGAAGCTAACTCAGTCTGGGATCCTAAGTAATTTAATTTGAATTTCTTAAAGTTTCATTTGAATTTATGTATTGTATTTTATTATTTTCGTGACGCAATTATAATTTCGTAGTTTACTTTGAATTTGTAACGGCCATGTATTTTCATTGTGTAACGGCTATATTTTCATTGTGTAACGGCTATATTTTCTCTATAAATAGTACTTGCATTTTCTCATATACAAAACACACTACCAAACATGTCTCAAACAAACACTTTTGGAAACAAGAAACAAATCAAACGAAAAGCAAATGAAAGCAACCCATCCACGCCGGAAAAAGTCCCTGTATCAACCCCCCACAACCTTACCCAAACCCGATGAATGGATCATCGGTTCCTAATATTGATGCTATACTTGACGAACCAGAGAGCCGTGTTGAAGAATACGAGGTATCTGCTGAGTTTCGTCTTACTAAGGAAGAAGAACATCAGTTGCTTCTTGATGAAGAAGCATTACGTGAAACATTAGCAGAAAAAGCAAGGGTCCAAAAAGATAGAGTTGGAGAAGCAGATCAAGAAAGAAAGAGCTGAGTATTTTATGATGCGTTATTGTTTTTCAGCAGACACATCTTATTCGGACTCTGACTAAAAAAAAAGAACAACATCTGAAAGGGTAATTTTGAAACTAGAAGGACAGATAATTGCAATGTACTATAATATCTAAATTAAGGAAGGAAGGGGGATGCTGAAAAGTACAACAAGAGAAGAGAAGAGAAGAGAAGATCTGGCCGTTGATTAGAAAAGGAGGAACTAAAAACAGAGAGAAACATTAGCAGAAGAAGCAAGGGTACAAAAAGATCGAGTTGGAGAAGCAGATCAAGAAAGAAAGAGACACATCTTATTCGGACTCTGACAAAAAAGAAAAAAAGAACAACATTTGAAAGGGTAATTTTGAAACTAGAAGGACAGATAATTGCAATGTACTATAATATCTAAATTAAGGAAGGAAGGGGGATGCTGAAAAAAGTAGAAAAGTAGAACAAGAGAAGAGAAGAGAAGATCCTGGCCGTTGATTAGAAAAGGAGGAACTAAAAACAGAGAGAAACAAGGAGGAGGAGATTTTGAAGAATCATCGATGATGGGTCAGAAGCAAATTGTAGAGAAATTATTTCAACAAGGTACTTTTTATACTGCTAGAAGAAGAAATTACAACTCCTACTCCTACTCATTGTGTGACTCTAGTAGACAAGCTAAGAAACAATTCTATAAGCTAGCTTATACTCGCCCTCTCCCGTCTGCCCGTAAGTTCAATAAGCTGTTGGATTCTTCTTCTTCTTCTTCGTTATTAGCTTATCCGCTGTTAGCTTTTTGCCTTAAGAAAGGTGGTATCCTACAACTATCCATTTTTAATACCATTATCAGGGGCTTCGTCCGACAACATGATCTCACTCTGGAGGCCCAAAGATTGTTCAAAACGCTGTTTACTCATCATCATCATCCACTCTATTTCCAACCCGATTCCATTACGTTTACTGCCATCATTCATGCCCTTTGCAAGACCGGGAATTACTTTACAAGCGTCGGCTTGCTTAGGCTAATGGACGCGCGAGGTTGTAAACCTGATGTCCTTCCCTATAACAAACTCATTCACAGCTTTTGCAACGACTTAAGGCTTGATGATGCTTCCATCCTCTTTACAGAAATGGTCTCCCAAAAGAACATCCTACCCAATGTCCACACGTATAACTCTTTGATCTACGCCTTCTCTAAGACGGGGCGTTGGGACGGGGTCACTAGGATGCTCAAACAAATGCAGGAACTAAAGATTCGTTTGAATACAAAAACCTTTCGTGTAGTCATCCAAGCACTCTGCAAACAAGGTAAGATTCAAGAAGCAAAGGATGTTATCGACATCATGGTTGAGAGCGGTTGCTACCCTGATATAGCCATTTTCAATTCACTCATTGACGGTTACTCTTCCCTAGGTGACATGGCCGAAGCACGCAATACTTTTGATTTGCTGATTTATAGACGAGCCGAGGCTAATGTTGATACCTATAATACGGTGATGGATGGGTATTACAAGAATTTTATGCCAAATGCCGCTTCTGATTTCTTTTTTGAATTGACTATAAAGGGAATCGAAACCCACGAGATCAATGACCGCATCTTGTGGTTAGGACATATTTCCGATAGAATTAAAAGACATTCTCTAGCTGAATCTGCACTCGAAGAAACATATAGACAGTATCTAAAGACGGATACCTTTGAAGATTCATTGGCCTTGTTCCAATACATGGATGACAACAAGCTCAATTCACATATTGATGTGTACAACATACTCATTGAAGGTGCAACCAAATGCTTCAAGTACGATACCGCAAGGCGTCTTTTCCATAAGTTAGCTGTTAAAGGTTTGAAACCTGATTCTAAGACATATACGGTGATGATTAGATGCCTGTGTAAAGGAGGTCTGCTCAAAGAGGCAAGACAGTTGTTACTTAAAATGGAAAAGAGTGGTTGTCCGCCAAATTATGATGAAACTATTAATGATATTCTTCATGGATATCTCGAGTTCAAGCCCTTCTATGATGTTGTGAAGTTTTGTCTGTCAGTACAAGAAATACCTTTTTCATTGACTGATTCAAATGCATCGATCCTACATCATCAGATTTTACTTAGAGATCCACACAACTATTCACTTCTGAGCTGGGTGAACAAAGTGAAACGATGCTCATAGTAGATGAAGACTTTGACCGTAAAGACTAAAAAGGGTAACCTTTAGTTACTGTCCTTTTACAATCTTTGCGTTGCCATATGTATTACGTTGTTTATCAGATAATGGAATACTTATTTTATGTTGGGTGTTTGCTTTTGCAGGTTCAAGCCTTCAAGGTAAAGCTGGAGGCAATTTGCATCCCGCGTCATCTGCTTATAAGAGTTTGACTTGTACCTCTCGGTCTGCAACTTAAGTAATTCCTTTATTCGACTTTCATTAAGTTGACTTGTGTATCTTTTCTAAGCAAGTTGTAAAGGTTACTCGTTTTATCATAAGGTCGATCAGTATTTTGGTAAAATGAAGTTAAGTCTCGATATGTCTGGTCATGAACAGATAAGGCATCAATATAGTTAAACAAAACCAGATATAGCACAAGACACCAAAATTCCAAAAATGAGCCAAGAAAAAGGCGCATCACAGACAGCAATCTATATAGACCTATTGCTGTCTGCTGCTGTCTTAATGAAAGTTTTTTCTAGCTACTTTCAATAGATGCATATCATTTTCTAAGCACCACCACCTACAAAACTCTCAGACTTGTTCGACAAAGAACATCCGTCATGAACGGACTCTTTTACACATGCTAGATTATCTTAAACATACTTTATTAGTCAGCTTTCGTTTATCGTTGACAAGCTAGACAAAATTATACGTTTTCTGCCAATTTAAAGAAGTCAAGAATTATGTATCAAACCTTTTTTATGGCTCACACCTTGTGAACCTATTTTCAAACCTTGCAACCCGTCTTTCGTAAGACAGGCATCAATTTTGTTAAACAAAACCGGATATAGACACCAACAACAGAAGCTAAAAATGAGCCATGAAAAAGACGCATCACAGACAACAATCTATATAGACCTAGTCAAAGCTTCGCCACACTGTCCCCTTTCTCACCATCTTATGCCTATATACTAGACGTCAATCTTACGATTCTGAGAAGTATCAAATATACCCTTTCACCAAAAGGTCAAAATAAGCCAAGATAACAGAGACCAAAACAGTCTCGATCTGTAAACGGATCAAAAGCACAAGAACTGGACCCGCGTGAAAAAAAAGCCTTTCTGACATGAATCACTTATATATGACAAACCATATGAACCATTTGAGTAATTAACACCAAACAAAGCTCAAATAACATGAAAGGTGGCCAATGATAAAGGATAATAATATTCACTCTGCCTCCAACGGGGGCATGCTTTAACTACTAGTTCATCAAAATGGCGATTCAATCAATGTTTCCTGGAGATTGATTAAGCTACTTTTCTGGCTATCATAATCTACTCTAGTATTGATTTTATCTCAAAGATAATCTCTTGGTTTCAATCAAAATAAACATAACTTGTGTCGATCTCAAAAGATATAGTACTAGTTTAGCATCCATAAAAGAGGAAGTCATCAGCTTCTTAACTTCTCTCGATCTCAAAATCCCATGATCACTGCAAGGATTTCAAAATACTAAAACCGTATTAGATTTATAATCATTTATGTACTAAAATTGCTTTCAACGACAAATGAATCAACCCATCAAAGGATACTACAAATTGACCCAAGTTTCATTATGTACCACATAAAGATAGAGTATCAGATCAACAGACAAACAAAACCAAAACTCAAGACAGACCTTAATTTTTGCAGCGACCCATTGAACATAACCAATATCTACAAGCTTTCAATACTTACTAAGCTGATCGAGACTCCAATGATTAGCTCTTTAACCCGACCCAATTCCAATACGGCCCTTACCCAAAATACACTATAATTTGACATCACAGATTAGTTTGGTTATGTTGTATGTTTCAGGCCGTGACCAAAGACACTCATTAGTAAATCAAAATTCTAAATACATATAGTGCAAATTATGATCAAACAAGCAACTAATTAACTCCAGAACATAGAAGAAGTAGAAATGCACACGCACCTTGGTTTTACGGCAACACGTCCAACCATCTTGCATAGGTGGAGGGTGTTATGTTCTGGTGTTGGTGGAGTTTAGATACCAACTGTCTGCATTCAAAGGCATCCCAATGAAGCATATCATGGAGCATTCTGTCAACATCATATGGCCGACCCATGTTGACAAAACGATTGATTATGATGGCATAAAACGTTTTGTTGGGGGGGATGTTTTTGTCATGCCTCATGTGTTGATAGAGGTCCCACATAGGTTGGACTTGTTGGTGTTGAAGCAGACACAGGAAGATAGGGGTGTAGGTGATGGCGTTGGGGGCGCAACCCTCGTGTGTTTCCATTTGGTCTAGCAACAACAAGGCTTTGTCAACCTTAGAAGCAAGACACAGTCCCCTTATGGCGATTGAGAACAGCTTGGTGTTGGGTCGGCACAAATCAAGGTCCCTAATTTTAGAGTAAAACGAGTCGGCCCCAGTGTAATCCCCAGCAATCAAGAAACCATTCAACAAAGCAGAAAAAGTATGAGTGTCGCCAAAATTGCCGAGCTTGAAAAACAGGGCAAGGACAGAGAAACCAGCGGTATGCACAAAATTCAAACGAGCATAAGCATCAATGAGGAGGTTCATGGTACAAGTGTCGTACATATCATGGAGGCGGAACCAAAGAACAAGTTTAAAATACTTAAGGAGCATCTCGGTAGGATTGAGAGGAGCATAATCATTGTTGTTAACTAGTAGTAATTCAGCATCAGCATCAGCATCAGCATCAGTATCAGTATCAGCATCAGCATCAGCATCAGCATCAGCATCAGCATCAGCATCAGCATCAGCATCAGGTGGAGGTGGAACATAGGTAGAGAAAGCAGTTAACACTTTGTTCAAATAGTTACCTAGGGAATAGCGTTGCGAGTAACCCTTGGTTTCATAATAGTATAGTTTTTTAAAAAAGTGTTTTGTATTCAACCACAAGTACTTGCCTTGGGTTGTGTAATTGAACCTAAAAGGGGTCCTTAACTCCTTAAGTTTTGCATACACCTCATTTCTTTTAGGGAGGTGTTTAGGATCAGGGTCGCTAGATTTGAACTTAAGGTCAGTGGGCGTGGCCGCGGGGTAACCAACGAACCAGTTTGACAGAAGAGAGTAAGCATCTAAAGGTGAAGAATTAGACAGTAGTGAAGTACAAGTACCAATTATTCTAAAATAACCATAACCTGCAGGTGTACTACTAGCAGTACCAACAAATCTTCTTGTTAAAGCTAGTGTGACTGCCATTGTTAAACCTTCTTTATACAGTAAAAACCAAAATCAAGTGAAAAGTAAAGTTAGGTGTATAGGCTACTTTTGTACTTTGTTTTGAATTTTGAATTTTTGGTTCTCTTTTTTACTTCACGCGGGCTTTTACTAAATATGTTTGTGGCTGGGGGAGAGTATTCTTTTTGTCTTCTTTCTTTTAAACATCTCTTTTTTTCAAAAAAATTTGAATTTTATTTTTTGGTCAGCCTTTTTATTGCTATCAATCAAACATATCTTTTTTTTACCGTTAATCACCTAACCTTTTTATATTTCCTATATTTCGAGATGATAAAATTGTATCTTTTTTCGTGTTGTGCGAGTTGTTTTTTTTATAGGCGAGTCAAGTGCTATGCTTCGCTATAAGTGTACTGGGCGTAATGCATCGAGCGGGATCTTTGTCGAGGGTACGGTCCGCGGTTGTCGTAAATCATGTCTCACTAATCGTCCTTCGAGGACGTTTGGTAACAATGTTTTTTTTTCTTTACTATTGGTACTACCCCACCCACACGGGTGTTCAAAAAATATTACCACTAAGCTTTTAGCTTCTTGTCTTCTTTCTTTCTTTAGTTAAGTTAAGTATGTGTAATCGCTGCTGTACTTATGATTTTAAATTTTGATTTTTTTTTTTGTTCATATATTTGTCATATACCCCTCTAATCTTTTATAATTATGTTTTTCTATATTTCCTATATATTTCGAGATCAAGTACACATGATAAAATCGTATCTTTTTTCAAGGAGTGATTCTATCGTACGTTAATACCCCTCTAACCTTTTATAATTTTGTGTATGTAAAATATATGCAAATCGTGTTTTATATTTTACAGATTTGCATGTCGGATTATTTTAGGAGCATATATTCTGTCTTGTTGACCAAGACATGAATTGGCTATAAAATTAACTCTTCTCCAGTTTTGGCACATAGAAAAACCCACCCTTTTTCTAGTTCCATTACCAGACGGTTTTTTCAGCAGTTTTCGAACAGAAACGCAGAAGGCTTCTATGATCTTTCAGGCAAGTTTGTCTAGTCCGACTGTACAACAGTTTTGGACGTCGTACCCTAGGAAACGTACATACCGCAAATATATTTTAAGGAAAGTGTGTTAAACACGTGCCTGTCCTCTAGATATTTACTTCTTTCAGTTATTATTTGTTATTTAATTATGTTCTTTGTTTTCTGTTTATTTTATTACTGTTATTTAGTAAAAGTATACATCATTTTCTACAATCTTAAAACAGATTCTGTTTAACAGAATTAAAACTTTTACTAAATCGGATTAATAATATTATCAGATTTATTTATAAACTGTTTATGCCGAAACCAGGATTAAGTTTCATTGGAAATCTGTTTTAATTTTACAGATTTTAAATAACATATCTCTATCATTTTTTTAAGCATTTGTTCTTATCAGTTTATATTGAAACCAAGTTGTGCTTTTGTTAAATTGATATATTTGATAATTGCATCTGATTCATTGAAACCAAGATTGAGTTTCTATGAAGCAGACTCGGTATAAGTATATAGAGATCACGATTGAATTTCTTATATACAAATTTATAACAGTTGTCTAACTTTTTGTGTTTTGATTTTGTTTGATCTTTCAGGATGACTAACGAAACTCATGTAACCTCTGCGACTAATACTAGGAATGTGTCTCGTGCGCCAGTTACCCACACAGTTGCTAATCATGATGAAAACCCAGAAAAATTCAATGGGTGGAATTTTAAGAGGTGGCAGCAGAAGATGTTCTTCTATCTCAGTACGTTAAACATTGTGAACTTCTTAAAGGAGACTGTACCAAAGGTGGAACTTCTTAAAGAAGGTATACCCGCTAATCATTGTTGGTGTTTATTCGTCCCAACCAGGGTAGGATAATCAAAACCTAGCTACGTACCAAAACAATGGTTACCGGATATCACTTAGAATCGTGTTATCACTTTCCAAAGTAAACTATTCGACCCTAATGTCTAGGTATCACGAATATCTACTTGGGATAATACCAAATGCAGTTAGTGATTTAGGCACAAATCTCCAACTCTTTCGTTGTTATGTGTTTTTGTTTCTATATCTCCTTTCATGCAATGTTATGATCACCTATTTATAGGTGAAGTACTCAACCTAGTCAGTGGTATTAAGAGGAATTAACGGCCCATTAATCTCCTCTTAATAAGCTCCATAATACCAGGAACTAGTGGTTACAAGAACAATTAAACATGGTCTTTAAAGCACTTGAATTGGTCAAAGACTGTTACAAGTATTCATGTTTAGCTCCAGCATTTGTCTATTCTTCAGTCCCACTGAAGCATCAGCAAACCCTGAAGGGTGTTCCCGCTGAAGCCTTTAGTACTGAAGAAGACTTGCTAAAGTGTAAACACTGAAGACATATCTTCAGTGGTGTTACTCCTTGATGAATGCCTTTAGTCCAGAGTTATACTCAATGAAAAGTAAAATTCACTAAAGATCATCAGCGATTTTGAACAACCTTTAACCACAACAAGAGTCAGGGTGTTCAGGGACTTATGGGTGTACACTCCGTACCTCCTTCCCCATTCACCAGTATGAACTAGCCCACAATTGAACTATATTTCCAACAATCCTCTCCAATATAGTACAATTCCTTTTGCATGAAAATTAACATTAACAAAACCAGTGCATAAATGAAAATATCCTAAGGATTGAATTTTCATCTTAGTACATCACTTCAAATATTCGAGAATCAGGGTGTTCTAATAGTTGAACCCTTCAACTACTTTGAATACCTGAAGATAAAATACACACAAGTTTTCAAATACATAACAACTCCTGACACTACTAGCCATGTGTCCATATCCAATTTCATAAATGTAGTAAGAGCCAAGTCCATGCTCCCCGAGGCGGCGAAACCTCAACATTTACATAGGTGGTTACTCTTTAGATTATGCTCATGCTTCAACAATTTTTCAAAAACTTTAACCATTGAGAAGTTTATAACTTCATCCTCCTTCAGCAGGTACAAGCACATCGTTGGGATGATATACATGTGCTTCAGTCCCCCGAATGTTTAACTTTCCACCTTGAACTCAGCTCCCAAGTTTCCTCAGGAGGTGGTTGGGTGTCCTAGCATTCAGTGACTAGAGTGGACTTTTAAACCCATCCCTTCAGCAGACTTTATAACCAAATCTCTAGCCAATCCCTTCGTCAAGTGATTAGCTAAATTTTGTTGAGACCTCACAAACTCTATTGAAATCTCCCCATTCATGATTAACTCACGAATCATGCTATGTCTAACACTTAAGTGTCTAGACTTACCATTGTACATTTGGCTATATGCCTTAGCCAATGTAGCTGCACTATCACAACGGATAGATATGGGTGCCATAGGTTTGACCTACAATGGAATCTCAAGAAGCAAGTTTCTCAACCATTCAGCATCTTTACCAGCAGCTGCTAGAGCCACAAACTCAGATTCCATAGTAGAGATAGTAATGAAAGTTTGTTTCTTGGATGCCCAAGAAATTGCACCACCACCAAGTAGGAATACCCGGCCACTGGTGGATGAATTATCCTTAGTATTGCTGATCCAACTTGCATCGGTGTAACCTTTCAACACTGAAGGATATCCAGTATATGACAAACAATAATGCATTGTTCCTTTCAAACACTTCAGTACCCTCTGAATTGCTTGCCAATGCTGGAGTATTAGGATTACTAGTGTGCCTACTCAGTTTACCCACAACAAACGCAATGTCAGGCCTGGTACAAGTCATGGCATACATCAAGCAACCAATAACCCTTGAATTCTCAAGTTGGGAGACAGCCTGACCATTGTTAGGCATCAGTTTCTCACCTGTATCCATAGGTGTACTCATTGGAGTACAGTCAAAGTGATTAAATTTCTTCAGCACCTTCTCAATGTAATGAGACTCGGAAATTACAATACCATCACTTTGATGTTTAATCCTTATGCAAAGGATAACTTCAGCCGCCCCCCATATCTTTCATAGAGAACTTTGATGACAAAAAATCCTTTGTCAGGTTAACCATAAGTTGGTCAGTCCTAAAGATTAGCAAGTCATCAACATATAGGCAAATGAAGACTCCTTTAACAGATTCATCAAATTTGCTATATACACATTTGTCAGCTTGGTTAAGTGAATAACCATTAGACAAACCACTTCATCAAATTTCTGGTGTCATTGCTTAGGTGCCTGCTTCAGTCCATATAAGGACTTAATTAGTTTACATACCTTGCCTTCATGACCAGGCATAATGAAACCTAGATGTTGATTCATATAAACCTCCTCATCCAAATCACCATTTAAAAATGTTGTCTTCACATCCATCTGATGAATGATCAGATTATGAATACTTGCTAGAGCAATTAGCATTCTTATGGTACTGATACGTGCTACTGGAGCATAAGTACCAAAATAGTCTATCCCTGACTTTTGTTTAAAACCCTGAATGACTAACCTTGCCTTGAACTTTTCAACAATTCCATCTACCTTCATTTTCCTTTTGAAAATCCATTTGTTACCAAGTGGATTACAACCTGGAGGTAGATCAACCAACACCCAAGTGTTGTTGCCCATGATGGAGTCCATCTCATCATTGATTGCTTCTTTCCAAAAAGCAACATCTTGGGACTTCATTGCTTCACCAAATGTTTTGGGATCATCCTCAACATTAAATTAGTAGGAGTATTGGTCTGAGAGCTCATCCCTTGTACCTTCAACCAAGTATAGTTGGAACTCAGGCCCAAAATTCCTTGGAGTCCTATGCCTTGTGCTTTTTCTAAGCTCATGCTCAGGTTGCTAAACCACAACCTCATCAGTGATCCTTTCAGGTTCCACTGAAGCACCAATGTCCTCAGCTCCCGTAGGAGTCCTCAGACTTGGTCTAGGGACTGATTAGAATCTAGTCTCATCAAAGTTAGCATCCCTTGATTCAATGATTGTGTTTATTCAGACTGGATCATTAGGTTCAATAACATAAAACCTATAAGCCTTGGAATGCTCAGCATGTCCAACAAAGATGCATTCAATGCCTCTTTCACCCAAGGTTTTCACCTTTGGATCAGGGAGTCTTACAACTTCCCTAGAACCCCAAACCTTAAGGTAGCTCAGGTTTGGTTTCCTTTTAGTCTAGAGTTCACAAGGGATAATTTTGTTCCTTTTGTTTGGAACCCTATTTAATAAATAGCAAACTGTTAACATAGCTTCACCCCAAAACCCTTGACTCAGCCCTGAATAGGACAACATGGAGTTAACCATTTCCTTCAGTACTCTATTTTTCCTTTCAGATATACCATTTTTGTAGGGTATAAGGGGCAGTCGTTTCATGGATTATTCCAACAGACTAGAAATACTGAATATCCATGTACTCACCTCCCCTATCAGTCCTAAATCTTTTGATTTGGACTCCTTGTAATTCAACTTCAGTCTTAAATACTTTAAATTTATATAATGCTTCATTCTTAGCATGTAACAAATAAACATAGCAAAACCTTGAAGCATCATCAATAAATGTTACCAAGTATTTCTTATTCCCGAATGAGGGAGTAGAATTCAAATCATATAGATCACTATGGATTAGCTCCAAGACTTTAGTTTCACGTTTTAAATCTTGAAATGGTTTCTTAGTAATTTTGTTCAGCATGGAAGTCTGACACTTTTCGGTGTCCATATCAAATACTGGGATTAACCCATCCTTAGACATATCTTACATCCTTTTAAAGTGTACATGGCCCAGCCTAGCATGCCATAGTGAAGAATCCTTCAATTTACTGGTGGACACTAAGGCTAAACAAATATTTGCACTACCAGCATTAATGGTGGTTGTTTCATAAACAATATTAAGCCTGAATATTTGATTGCTCAAAAAACCAAAACCAATAAACACACCATGTTTGGATAAAACAAATTTATTAGATTCAATCACTTGTTTATAACCACAATTATTCAAAACACTACTAGAAACCAAATTCTTCCTAATATTAGGAACATGCAAAACATTAAACAAGGAAACAATCTTTCCAGAACTAAGCTTAAGATCTACACAACCACGTCCATGCACTAGGGATGTTGACTCATTTCCCATGTGAAGAATAGATCCATCATTCAGTGACTCATAAGTCTTGAACCAGCATATGTCTTTGCACACATGAACAGTAGCTCTAGAGTCAACCCACCACACAACATCATCATCCTGCACAAAATAAGCTTTAGATACATATGTGCCTGATCCACTATCTTTGCTGCCAGTAACAACACCCTTGCAATCCCTTTTCAAGTGTTCAGTTTTCCCACTCTTCCAACAAGTCACTAATGATGACTTCTTGTTAGGATTAGTTTTGGTGTTATCTTGATGCTTACGTTTTCCCTTGTTGTAATTGTACCTGGAGGAGTTGTTACGCTCCATCATATTGACAACTGATGAACCAACAACATTGTTGCTCGTTGGCTTGTCACTATCTTGCACCCTGAGGGATTCCTCAATGCGCAAATGACTGCCTAACTCAACAAGAGTTAAATCCTCCTTCTTATGTTTTAAGGTGTGCTTGAAATCTTTCCAAGAAGGAGGGAGTTTGTCTATGACACAAGAGACCTGAATGGTCTCATCCATGTGCATATGATGTTGTGTGAATCTACCAAGTATACCAAGAAGTTCATTTTATTGTTCCATGAATGGTCTTGAATCAGTCATTTTGTAATTTGTGAAATCACTCACAAGGCACTTCTTACTTGATGCATCCTTAGCCATATATTTGGCTTCCAAGGAATCCACAGTTCTTTACCAGATTCAGAATTTTGGTAAATATCAAATAAGGAATCAAACATACCATTGAGAATAATACCACGACACACATTGTCATCATTCTTCTATTTGCTTCTTTTCTTTATGTTCTCCAAGATAGCATCATCACCTCCATCAGGGAGTTGTCAGCACATACACCACGCTCATGGTAGAAAGAAGAAAGTGCATCTTCTTTTGCCATCTCCTGAAATCCACCCCTTCAAACTTGTCCAGTTTGGAGAAGTTAGCCACCATATGCTTCATTGCAGCCGCCATTGATTATCACAAAATAGTTTACTTTGATTGTTGGTGTTTATTCGTCCCAACCAGGATAAGATAATTAAAACCTAGCTATTTACCAAAACAATGGTTACCGGATATTACTTGGAATCATGTAATCACATTCCAAAGTAAACTATTCGACCCTAATGCCCGAGTATCACGAATTTATACTTGGGGTAAGATCAAATGCAGTTAGTGATTTAGGCACAAATCTCTAACCCTTCCGTTGTTATGTGTTTTTGTTTCTATATCTCCTTTCATGCAATGTTATGATCACCTATTTATAGGTGAAGTACTCAACCCTGGTCAATGGTATTAAGAGGAATTAACGGCCCATTAATCTCCTCTTAATAAGCTCCACAATATCAGGAACTAGTGGTTACAAGACCAATTAAACGTGGTCTTTAAAGCACTTGAATTGGTCAAAGATCGTTACCAGTATTTATGTTCAGCTCCAGCATTTGTCTATTCTTCAGTCCCATTGAAGCATCAGCAAACCCTGAAGGGTGTTCCCGCTGAAGCCTTCAGTACTGAAGAAGAATTGCTAAAGTGTAAACACTGAAGACATATCTTCAGTGGTGTTACTCCCTGATGAATGCCTTCAGTCCAGAGTTATACTCTATGAAGAGTTAAACTCACTGAAGATCATCAGCGATGCTGAACAACCTTTAACCACAACAAGAGTCAGGGTGTTTAGGGACTTATGGGTGTACACTCCGTACTTCCTTCCCCATTCACCAGTATGAACTAGCCCACAATTGAACTATATTTCCAAAAATCAACAAGCCGTGCAAGTTGTTGAAGCCTGGAAACACTCAGACTTCTTGTGTCACAACTATGTTCTGAATTCTTTGGTGGACTCTTTGTACAATGTGTACTGCAAGACTATGACTGCCAAATAATTATGGGAGTCGCTAGAACGCAAGTACAAAACTGAGGATACTGGTACAAAGAAGCTCGTGGTAGCTCGTTTTTTGGATTACAACATGGTTGATTCAAAGAATATGATAACTCAAGGTCAAGATCTGCAGGTTTTGTTACACGACATTCATGCTGAGGGTATGATTTTAAGTGAAACTTTTCAAGTTGCTACTATTATTGAAAAGTTACCTCCAAGATGGGTAGAATTTAAAAACTACTTGAAGCATAAGCGAAAGGGGATGAGTGTTGAAGACTTGGTTGTTCGTCTTCGTATTGAAGAGGAAAAGAAGCTGGCTCAGAAAAACACTTATACACCTGATTTTGCCAAGGCAAATATGGTTGAGCATGGTTCTTCTTCTTTAAAGTATAAAGGCAAGAGCTTAGGCAAATGGAAGAATGAAAAGAAGAGAAAAGGGAATTCTGAGTACCTTGCTCCTAAAGATGGAATTGCGAAGCAGAAGTTACAAGGAAATTGCTTCAACTGTGACAAGCCAGGTCATCGTGCTGCTAATTAAGAAGAATCAAATCGGGTTACTCTACGCGAGGCTAATATGGTGAATGATAATGTGGACCTGATTTCTATGGTGTCTGATGTCGTTGCCATGATCTCTGAAGTTAACCTGGTAGGTTCTAATAACAGTGATTGGTGGGTTGATACTGGGGAAACTAGTCATGTGTATGCTGACAAGAGTATGTTTCACACTTTCAGAGCAGTTGACAATGGAGAGAAGCTGTACATGGGAAACTCTACAACTGATGATATCAAGGGCGAATGAGATGTTATTTTGAAGATGACCTCTGAGAAAGAGCTTAAGTTGACTAAAGTCTTGTATATTTTGGAGATTCGTAAGAATCTTGTCTCCGAAAGGCTTTTGAATACGTTTTGTTTTCATCTTGTTTTGACTCTGATAAAATTATTCGTTCTAAGAATCAAATGTATGTTGGTAAGGGGTATGCCCTAAATGGCATGTTTAAGCTTAATGTAAAAGTTGTTAAGAATGCTATCAATAAAATAAATTCTTCTGCTTACTTGATTGAGTCTTCTGATGGGTGGCATGATCGTCTTGGACATGTTAATTTTAACTAAATGAGTCGTTTGATTAAGTTAATAGCATAGCAAATTTTCATATTGATTCAAGTTATAAGTGTGAAACTTGTGTCGAAGCCAAACTTACAAGATCATCTTTCAAATCGGTTGAACAAAAAGCGGAACCACTTGATACGATACACACAGACATATGTGATTTGAAATCACTACCCACAAAAGGTGGCAATAAGTACTTCATCACGTTTTGATGATTGCACAAAGTACTGCTACATTTACCTGTTGAAAAGTAAAGATGAAGCTATAGACAAGTTTGTTCTATACAAAAATGAAGTTGAGAATCAACTTGGTAGGAAAATCAAGGTTGTACGAAGTGATAGAGGAGGTGAATAGGTGTCTCCTTTTGCTGATCTATGTGCGAAACATGGAATTAGACACGAGTTTACTGCTCCTTATTTACCTCAGCAAAACAGTATTGCCGAAAAGAAGAACCATACCTTCAAAGAAATGGTTAATGCCATGTTGTTAAGTTCTGGTTTGAGCCGGGACATGTGGGGGGGGGGGAAGCCTTTATAACGGCTACATATATTTTAAACAAGATACCTCGTAAGGATAAAGATGAAACATCTTAGGAACTGTGGATGGGAAGAAAACCATCATACCAGCACTTACGAGTGTGGGATGTCTAGCCAAGGTATTTGTGTCGACACATAAAGCCTAAACGATTTGATCTAAATCTGTGTATTGTATATTTATTGGATATGCTAAGAATAGTCGTGCTGATTGTTTCATTGTACACGATTCGAAAAATCCAAATATACAAAAGAATGCAGTAATAGAATCAAGGAATGCTTCCTTCTTTGAAAACATATTTCCTTGTTTGAAGAAGGAAAGTGGAAGCACATCTAGAACATATGATGCAATTGTTCAAGATAAGAGACAACGAGATGATAATGATCTCCAAGATGAGAGACAAGACCAACCCGAGGAAGAAGAGGTTGAACCTAGAAGAAGAGAACGGGCTAGAACCGAGAAATCATTTGGAATCAGTTTTGTCTCTTTTATGGTAGAAAATGAACCCACTTCTTATCAAGAAGCGGTGAATTCATCGGAAGGGCCTCGATGGAAATAAGCGATTAACAGTGAAATAGATTCTATTTTACAAAATCATACTTGAGAGCTCGTGGATTTACCTCCTGATTGTAAACCACTAGCCTATAAATGGATCTTCAAGAAGAAGATGAAAGCTGATGGCACGATTGACAAGTACAAAGCAAGATTGGTGATCAAAGGATTTAGACAACGCGAAGGTCTAGATTACTTTGATACTTATCCACCTGTTACGCGAAAACTTCTATTAGAATGATTCTTGCTATTTCCACGTTAGAAATTTAGAAATTCACCAAATAGATGTGAAAACAGATTTTCTAAACGGAGATTTAGAAGAAGAAATATACATGAACCAACCCGAGGATTTCATGGCTCCTGCACAAGAGAGCAAAGTTTGTAGGCTTGTTAAGTCATTGTATGTCTTAAAGCAAGCTCCCAAACAATGGCATCAAAAGTTTGATCACGCCATGTTAGAGAGTGGATTCAAAATTAATGAATGCGACAAGTGTGTTTATGTCAAAGACACGAATAATAGATATGTAATCTTGTGTCTTTTTGTTGATGATATGCTTATCATTGGCAGTAACGACAAGATGATCAAGTCTACTAAAGACATGTTGAAATAAAAGTTTGACATGAAAGATATGGGTTTGGCTGATGTGATCCTTGGAATAAAGATCACACGAACTCAGGGTGGACTTGCATTAAGTCAAGCACATTACGTGAACAAAATTCTTAATACTCATAATGCGGGGGATTACGGTCTAGCTAGAACTCCAATTGACACCAGTTTGCATCTATCTAAAAATAGAGGCACAAGTGTTGCCCAATTAGAGTATTCAAGAATTATTGGCATGTTAATGTATTTGATGACATGTACCCGACCTGATTTGCATATGCTGTTAGGAGGCTAAGTAGATATACTAGTAATCTAAGTGATGCACATTGGAAAGCAATAACTAGGGCACTTGATTATTTGAGATACAATCGTGATTATGAACTGAGTTATGCTAGATATCTAGCTGTTATTGAAGGATACAACGATGCAAATTGGATATCTAACATAAAGTATTCTAGATAGACCAGTGGATATGTGTTTACATTGGGAGGGGCCGCTATATCTTGGAAGTCTTCCAAGCAAACAGTAAGAGCTAAGTCCACGATGGAATCAGAATTTAGCGCTTTTGGATAAATGTGGAGAAGAGGCGGAATGGCTACGTCAATTCGTAGAGGGACATACGCAGGTGGCTTAAACCGGTAACAGCCATTAGTATACATAGTGATAGTCAATCGGAAATTGGCAAAGCTCATAGCGCAATGTATAATGGAAAGTCTAGACATATCCATCGCCGACATAATTCGGTACGGCAACTACTCTCAACAGGAGTGACCTCAATTGACTATGTGAAGTCAAAGGATAACATCGCGGATCCGCTTACGAAAGGATTACGCAGAGAGTTAGTTAGTAAGTAGTCTAAAGGAATGGGACTAAAGCCATTGAGGGAATGAGTTTCTATGAAGGAAAACCTAACCCAATTGGCTGGAGATCCCAAGATATGGGTTCAATTAGACAACCTAATCATAGAAATATGGGGGAAGTCACGTCTATAGGCCAAGGTTTGAAGCTACTGGACTTGCGCGACCTGCGGATACAAATGAAGCTCTGAAATTCGCTTGAGGCAGGCAGATTTTGGTATCTTTTTTGCTGCGAATTCGGATTTTTTCCATAAAATTCTATACATCTATTTATGGATTAGATTTAGACTTTCTTATTAAGTCATGATAGAATATTTTTCTGTCCTGGTGACCAAGACATGAATTGGCTATTCCTTTATCCTGTTGCAGCTTTCATGAAGGCTTTCATTGAAGAATCGAAAGAATCTACCCAGTCTAGGGCTGAAAAGGGGGGCTAAATGCTTGCTTCTATTCTCTCCCCTCGAGCCGAAAAGAAATGTGTAGGATAAAGAACTGAAGGGATTTGGCATTTGAACAAGAACCTTTGAGCATTTCCCAATCAATAGGAGTTTGATTTATGAGTCCAAATGAGCTCGTGAAAATAGTAACTCGTCTTTCCGCCCTGGTCCCGCGAAATAAGTCAGACTTCAAAAGTGCAAAAATAAACTCTCCTCATTCAGTTTTAACACAGAAACAAAACGCAGCCTTTTTCTAGCTCTATCACCAGACGGTTTTTCAAGCAGTTTTCGATCAGAAACACGGAAGGCTTCCTTGATCTTTCAGGCAAGTTTGTCTAGTCCGGCTGTACAACATCTTTGGACGTTGTACCTTGGGAAACAGACGACAAATCTTTTTTAAGGGAAACGTGTTAAACACGTGCCTCGTCTCTAGATATTTACTGCTTTCAGTTATTATTTGTTATTTAATTTTTGTTCTTTGTTTTCTTTTAATTTTATTATTGTTATTTAATAAAAGTATACACCGTTTCCTCCAATACATTAGTGTGTAATCAAATCATTTGGAGAATTTACACGCACTAGGACCGAGAAACAAGAAAAATAGCCTTATAAGTGAAGAAGCACAAGGATATATGGTGCATGTTTTCAATTTTACTACATTTGCTTTTAGGAAATGTTACCAAGCTTTTAGCTTCTTGCTTTTTAGGCTAAACGGAGTGGTAGTTACTTTGCTGGGTGGGTGAGTAACTCGCGCGTGAGTTACCACTCATGTCTAAAAACTCACGCGTGATTTATAGATATATTGTGATGTCTATTGTCAATTCTTCACCGAGGTGGGTTTGTGTTCAAATCTTACTCGACCGTTCAACAGTCATGTTTCTAAAAAAACCTTCTTAATTTAGAACTTTTCGTATAAAGTCATACTTCTATTTATCATTTTTCCTCACACATTCAATTATCAAATATCTACTACCCTTTCATTTCCTTTAAATCATGTCATATATAAAAGAACACCTCAAAACACAAAACTTCTCAATGAACACGCAACGCAAACTCCCCGGCAACACCCGAGGGAATGTTTAATCTCAAGAACCCATCTACGAACGTGAACCTTTTGCGTCCACAAGCGTTCTATGAGCACAACCCTTACCAAAATTCATCGTACCGTGATCCGGCGCCGGATATGTATCAGCAGCAGGGTTACTGTCAACCCCAACCAAACCCATTCCCTTTAACGCAGTACTCAACAAACGTGTTTCATGAAATGGCAGCGAACCCGGGCTCTTTTCCGTTTACGAACCCCGACTTTGGTGGCGTTCTTTGTCACTATTGGCCATGTCTCCCGTGAATCAATTTCCAAACGAAGAGTTGTAAACACCCGAATACTCGAGTTCTTTTCAACAAACCGAATCTTTCCAACAAACCGATTCGTTTCAAGAAAACTTTGAGGAGGTTGATGGTCTACCTCCATAGCCGAAATCGAAGCCGAGTAGATCCCGCCAAAAGAAGTTTCCTGCAGACGCTGATGCTCCCCGACAATCTCCATGGACCAACGGGGAAGAAATTGTTTTGTGTAAAGCGTGGGTGTTAATTTCTGAGAATAGTGAACTGTGAAACAACAAGAATGAAGAAGGGTTTTGGTCTGCAATCTTAGCCTACTATGAGAGCAAAACCGGTATTCTCAGTAAGCAAAAGTACGACTCTGTTAACGAAAAATGGAAGTCGATTCGTCCACCGGCAGTTCGTTTCTCAGGAGTGTATATATTTTTAACCGTTAGACTCACCAAAATATTTTTTTTCTTTGCTTTTACTACATTTGCTTTTAACCATTATACATTTTAACCGCTAGACTCGCAAAAAAATTTATAACCTTTAATTATGCATATTTTCATCATCCAAAAACTTCCGTGCTTTAAAATTTTGAAAAATATAAATTCATATGATTATTACTATTTGTTGCATTACTTGTGATAACATCGAATATATACATGTACTTTCATCAAGTGTATGATTGTTAGTATTTGTTGCATTATTTGGTAAGATATGACACTGATTTGCTATATACTTGTACTTTAGTGTGTAATCAAAGCATTTGGAGAATTTACACGAATTAGGACCGAGAAACAAGCAAAAGTAGCCTAAAAAGTGAAGATGCACAAAGATATATGGTGCACGTTTTAATTTTACTACATTTGATTTTAAAAAATGTTACCAAGCTTTTCGCTTCTTGCCTTTTAAACCAACAAAACATGTGTGGCCTAACACCAGCTCGTATATGGTTCATTTTTGTTTCTTCGACTAATCAGGTATACATTTGACTAGTATATTAAGTTCTTTGGTAATAAAATAATCTTCATTAAAAGATGCTTCAAGGATCACAAATAGAGTAGTAAACTCTTGGCATATTTATAGTAATAGATATGGTCTTTGTGTGGTGTAAAGATATACAAGAGAATAACGAATGGTGTAAAGATATATAAGAGAAACACATGTAGAATGATTTTTTAAAGAGAGAAACAAAAATGAAAGAGAGATAAGCACAAATGAAAGATTAAGAAGTAAAAAGTATGATAAATGTGACAATAATGTAATTATGTCAAAAACACAGTGGTAATATGGTCATTTTATGATAATATTAGTGTAGTCGGAACAAATTTGAGAGTTCGTTGTTAAAGTCACACGATAAAAATGCCGAAAGGGTATAATGGACCCACATATACCCATTTTTATTTAAATTACTAAACTATACAATGGACATTTGTACTTCTTTTAAAAAAATCTTGGCCATACATTGGTATGTTGGTGATCCGAGTGAAAATATTGAATGGTTAAGATTTCATGTTGGTATGGTTTTATGTGTTTTAAAGACTGATACAAAGAGATAGAGATGGGCTTTTAACCAGTGATTAATTATGCTTGTTTGAAGATGATCCTGGCCATTCATTGGTATAGGTTGGCGATCCATGTGATACCGATAAAGGGTATAGATTTCATGTTAATGCTCAAATATCTTTCAGGTATCGTTTGGTTTACACCAGAAAGTGGTGCCAAAGGCGCCAGATATGATTTTCGGATTTTGTTATAGAAAATTCATTGACACCACATTTATGGGGGGGGAGGGGGTGGCACGATCAAAAGTAGTGCGGGTATAATGGGCCTACATATACCTACTTTTATTCAAATTACTAAACTATACAATGGACACTTGTAATTCTTTAAAGAAATCATGGCCATACATTGATTGGTATGTTGGTGATCTGAGTGAAGATATTGAATACTGAATATTTCATGTTGGTATGGGTTTGGTGTGTTTTAAAGACTGATACAAAGAGAGAGAGAGAGAGAGGCTTTTAACCAGTGGATAATTGTGCTTGTTTGAAGATGATCCTGGCCTTCATTGGTATAGGTTGGCGATCCGTGTAATACTGATAAAGGGTTTAGATTTTATGTTAATGCTCAACTATCTTTCTGGTATCGTTTGGTTGACACAAAAAAGTGGTGCCAAAGGCGCCACATAGGATTTTGGTATTAGAAACTCTTTGACACTACATTTATGGGGGAGTGGTTGGCACGATAAAAAGTGATGCCAAATAGGGTATAGTGGGCTAACATATACCCACTTTTATTCAAATTACTAAACTATACAATGGACACTTTTGCTTATTTAAAGAAATCTTGGCAATACATTGGTACGTTGGTGATCCGAGTGAAAATATTGAATGGTCAAGATTTCATATTGGTATGGTTTGGTGTGTTTTAAAGACTGATACAAAGAGAGATAGGCTTTTTGAAGATGATCCTGGCCATTGATTGGTATAGGTGGGCGATCCGTGTGATACTGATAAAGGGTCTATATTTCATTTTAATGCTCAACTATCTTTCGGGTATCGTTTAGTTGACACCAGAAAGTGGTGCCAAAGGCGCCACATAGGATTTTAGGGCTTTGGTATTAGAAACTCTTTAACACCACATTTAAGGGGGAGTGGTTGGCACGATAAAAAGTGATGTCAAATGGGCATAATGGGCCTACATATACCCACTTTTATTCAAATTACTAAACTATACTATGGACACTTGTGCTTCTTTAAAGAAATCTTGGCCATACATTGGTATGTTGGTGATCCGAGTGAAAGTATTGAATGGTCAATATTTCATGTTGGTATGGTTTGGTGTGTTTGTAAAATCTACAAAAATAAGATCATATTTTACTCTAATATATTACTTAATTCAAAATTTTATTGAATTGATTTATTACTTTTGGTTGATTTTAAATAAGAATCGTTAAACTATAATTTTTGCGAATCTTACGAACGAAATTTATCTACTAGTGATCGCGATACCGACGGATGCCCAAATTTTATGTTTTATTATCGACGGTTTCGATATTTAATATTTCTGACGATATCGTTTATAATTGCGTATAAAGTCGTGTCGGGACTATATTATATCATATTTCGTGTGTGTTTTGAATTTTGAAAAGTATTTTTATGAAACCCGAGACTCGTAAATATTTTCAAAATTGATTAATAGTCATTTCACGCTTTTTAACTAATATTTACATTTTGGTCTAAAACTATGCAAGATTGGCAAAACTAGCCCTCCACCCACCATATATAAACTTTTTCTACCTAATTTTTACACATACAACACAAGTCTCCCAAATTTTCTTCCCACCACTACTTTCTTTCTTTCTAGCCGAGACCTACACCACACCTAAACCCTTAATTTTTCTTGGTTTCTATTATGATCTAGCCAAAAATAAACCTAGACCACCTCATAAAATTTCAAGGTAATTCTAATGATACTAAAATCTTCAACATACATGAGGTTTTGAATTTTTGATTATGAACTAGGGTGTTATGATGGGTAGATGATCTTGCATGTATTTATCTAGTGATAATCATGTGATGATCATGTTGTTTTATGAAAAAGATTGATTTTGATTTTTGGGTTTTTATTTTTTTTGATTGATACAAGTGTTAGGATTAAGATTTGTTAATATTAGGGGTGTAGGATGATGAGAAAAGTGGTTAGAATGGATCAAAAACATGATTTTATATAAAATTTTAGTAGGTAAATTAGATCAGTGACATGTGGGCTGTTTTTGGGTATATTATATTTGATAATTGTTTAACTAATAGGATAGAGTTGTATAGAATTTCGTTAGCTTCGATTCGATATAAAGTAGAGCTTCTAACTCCAAACGAGTGTGAAGTTATGATAGTTTGATTATTCGTGTACTGGGAGAAGAGTATCGGCACAATATGTAGTTGTTGTCGATATTTGGATCGAATCTCCGGGACTATAGAATGAGTTTCAAATAGAGTCAAGGGCTGTTTTAAATATGTAAACCCTAGTTTGTGAGTCTATTTTCAAAACTAAGTGTCGGTTTTGTAAATGGAGTCGTTTATAGAAGTTAAAATGGTTGTATGAATTGATGACGTAAAATTGTCCGGTTTTTGTAGTTCTAAGATGTGTCAGGCAGGGAGTCTTAGAAGTAAAATATTTTGACAAACTTTTTGGAGGACTTTATATAGATAGTAAGTGAGTTCTCTGAGTAGTATCATAAATATTTGACGTGTCTAAGTGGGGTAAATGAGCTTGTACATTTGGTATGTGCCGGCAGATTTTTATCGAAAGAATAGACTAATAGAGTAAGCACATAGAAGAGTATAATAGTATCACTTGTATTGTTTTATTTCGGGTTTGTCGCGATTTTATGATTTTGAGTTTGATGTTATTTACTCGAATCTATTATTAATGAACGCGCCTTATTTGATAGGTTGCAGTTTTCGTGGTTAACGGGCATCACTTATCGTCGGCGATCGTTATCTCTACTTCTACAACTCAGGGTGAGTTTATAGCCTCGCCTTTAAACTTCAAATGTTTTATTAAATCCGCGAGGGGGATACATGCTGTTTTATAAAATGAACACAAGTTTTTTTCTGTAAGCTGGACCCGAATGAGATGATAAATGCATAAGTACCACTGTCTAATGAAGTCCTGGAATTTCATGCACTGTTAATTACTCAAAGGGGTAAACACTAATACATGTGATAGATCTATTTGGTCTGACAGCCTTATCATAGGGTATGTATCTTGTGAACACCTGAAAGGGATATTATGTATAAGAGGTCGTTGGTATATGGCAATATTACCTGTTGGTAGGGGCGCCGTAAGTGACTCGGTTTGACATGTTGGTTAACGTTCAGTGGCGTGAGCTTAATGCATTTATCTATATATATGACTTTTCTGTGTGATAAGTTCGAGATGATTAAAAATTCTTGTGTTCACTTATTATTCTTATAAACTCTATATATTCACTCAACTTTTTAGTTGACTTTTTAGCATGTTTATTTGAGGTAATTAAAGATGGATGCTGGAGGTTTGGAATGGACGAGGAGACAAGCGCTAATGTTTTGAGAAACATGTTTTCGTTCCATTCAATTATCTTTTACTTTCAAAATGTTTGTGTACTTTTAAAAGACCTGTGTATGAAATGTTGGCAACGGTTTGTGGGACCAGTACTCTGATCTTTATGAATGGAACCCTTTATTTAAAAACGTCTATTTTAGAGTCGTTCTTTATATTCTTTTGTGATTGTGATATTTCTTAACACCTAAATGGTTGGTTTCCGCTGCGAGTAAATTTGGGGCTGTTAAAGATTGGTATCAAGAGCTTAAGGCTAGGTCTTTCATTTTCAAAAACCTAAACTATAACCGTGTTTTGTGCGCTAAGTCTTCTCGTGTTCCTAGTCCAAGCCTTCAGGTAACTTTTATGTTATTGTTAATGCCTATCCGAGAATCATTATTGTCAAGTATTTTATAATAAACACTTTGAGATACTTGAGATATTCAAGATTTTGAGATATATTGATATATAATTTATATATATCTTTTGAACGATATTTTGATGCAAATGCATCTATTCGTATTTTTCATAATTTCTGAAATTAAATAATGACCTTATAAATTTTATTTTACGGGATTTGCTATAACATATGAGCCATATGGATCCCCGCGTGACCCATAGTAATAGTAATTATGTTTGTGTTGTGATTTTTGTATGACTCGATGATTTATTCATGTTGTGATCCAAAATTTTTACATGATTATGACCATATCATTGTATGAACACTCATGAGTTTTTCTTTGTGTCGTGATAGAATCATGCCACCACGTAGGATGAGTCAGGCTGAGGTGAACAGAGTTGTTGCTGTAGCTCTTGCTGAAGATCGTGCTGCAAGGAACCAAGCCGGTGAAGCTGCTGGAGCAGGAATAAATGTTGGTCCAATTGGTGTACCACCTGTTAGAGAGTGTACCTTCTCTAGTTTTAAGAAATGTAGGCTGGTTAATTTCCATGGTACTGAAAGAGCAATGGGACTGGCTCGTTGGTTTGAAAAGACGGAAAGTGTGTTTAGTGTCAGTGACTGTGTGGAAAGGAACAACGTGAAGTTTGCTACTGCTACACTTCAAGGTCCATATTTAACATGGTGGAATGCTCAAGTAGCTACCTTAGGACTAGAAGTGGCACATGGGAGGTCGTGGACACAGTTGAGAACTATGATGACTGAGGAGTTTTGTCCTGCTGAGGAAATTCATGGAAGTGGAGCTATGGAATTTGAGAGTGAAGGACTACAACATTTCTGCTTATACTCAAAGGTTTAATGAGTTGATTCTGTTGTGTCCTGAAACAGTTCCGACTGAGAAAAAGAAAATTGATGCGTATCTGAGGGGTCTGCCAGAGAACATCAAAGGGGAAACCACATCTTCAAGGCCTACTGTGTTGAATGAAGCTGTTCGAATGGCACATACTTTGATGGAGCAGAAGTTGACTGCTAAGGCTGAAAGGATTGTAGAAGGAAATAAGAGGAAATGGGAGAACAACAACCAAGGTAACAATCACCATAATCAGTACAACAATCAAAGGCAAGGGAATGCAAGATCTATGACCAACACACAGAATGCAAGAGGTGATTAAGGTGGGAATGCTCCTAACTGTAACAATTGTGGGATTCGACACTTTGGGAACTGTCCACCGAAATGCAACAAGTGTGGAAAGCCTGGCCACAAGGATAAAGATTGCTGGAGCAGGGGTGTTGCCACTGGTGCAAACACTCAACGTGTTATAACTTGTTATGATTGTGGAGAGAAATGCCATGTGAGAGGGAACTGCCCTAAGAAGAACAATCAAGAAGGAAATGTTGCAGGAAAAGTGTATCATGTTGGAGGTGCTGAGCAGAACGATGGACCCAATGTCGCGACTAGTACGTTTTTACTCAATAACCGATATACTAGAGTACTATTTGATTCTGGATCGGATAAGAGCTTTATCAACATAAGCTTTAGTCTTTTGTTCGATACTAAACCGGATGAATTAGATACAAAGTATGAGGCTGAATTGGCTGATGGTAGGATAACTAATACTAGTTCTATTCTAAGGGATTTTGCTTTGAACATAGTGAATCACTTATTCAAAATTGATCTTATGCCTATTGAGCTCGGTACTTTTGATGTGATTATTGGGATGGATTGGCTAGTTAAGCATGAGCTACCATTGTTTGTGGGAAGAAAGTAGTGCATGTACCTATTAAGGGTAAGACACTAGTAGTAAAAGGGGATAGTGGTAGGTCTCACTTGAAGGTTATCTCTTTTATGAAGGTGATGAAGTATATAGATGATAAGTGTGAAAACACTCATCTTTTTTACCACTTAATTACATTAAAACGAGACCGTAACGTATATTTTATGTCGTAAATGTCGGAATTATGCGTGGTTTGTGTTTTTGTTGTGATTTAGGATCAAATTGTGAAAAGGAAGGAAAATACGGTCTTTCACGGGCATTTATCAAAGAAAAAGACGAAAGATGAAGTCAAAAGATCAAGAGTGGAAAAAGAACGGAAGTCCAAGACCAATTCTGAAGATTTATCGAAGAAAAAGTCAAAAGACGGAAGTTTAATGAAGCCAAAAGAACTCAAGTCTTATTTATGAAGAAATTACAAAGACAAGTTCAAAGAAATCCCAAGTCAAAAGTCTAAAAGTCGAAGTATTTAAGAAGACTAAAAGACCAAGGACTAAAATGAAAGAAAGGAGAAAGAAGAAGAAGCTTCCACCATACTCCTCCTCTCCTATAAATAGCCTCATATGTCATTCCATTTGTTTTTGTTGGCTAAGTGTGACAATTAGCTCTTCCACCTTTAATTTTCTTGCACTTTATTTTATGCACTTTATATTCTTGTCATTTAAATTCTTGCCTTTTAATTCAAGTAAGTTTTTTAATTCGTGTTCTTTAATCTTTGCACCTTTCTTTTTATCAAGTTTTTACAATCTTCTCATTCTTCCCTTCTTGTTCTAATTTCAAGTTTTCATCTTTAAGCTTTTTCGTGTCGTGATTTAAGTTTTCGTTTGGTTTCTTATTTCCATCTAAGTCTTTATACGAATTAAGCTATAAGTTTGACAATCTTATTTGCTTGTTTCGTATCTAGCTTATTTGTTTTTAAAGTTTTCTTAAAGTTTTACCTTTTTAAAGTTTGCTTATTTTGTTTGCTTATTTTTAGTTTTGAAAAGTTTTTAAATTCGTGTCTTATTTTGTTTTTTCTTATTGGTTAAGTTTTGATTTAGTGCTTATTTGCTTTTTTAGCTTATTTTTCTTTCATCCGCACTTTTTCTTTCCATCTCAATAGCTTAGGGTTTTATTATTGCGACAGCTCATTGCGATACCTCATTCCGACAGCTTGGTTGCGATCGCAATAAACCTTAGGGTTTCTACTTTGCGATCAAGTATTGCGATACCCCCCTTATTCCGATCGTGATTGCGATCGCTCTTTGCGATCAATATTGCAACGGGGTTTTAAGGGCATATTGCGACGAGATGCTGCCCAATTTTTGTTAGCCATATTGCGACAGGATATTGCGACAGATTATTGCGACAGGACCCATATTGCGACAGGTCACATTGCGACGGATATACATTGTGACAGAGTGTATATTGCGACAGGGTGCACATTGTGATAGAAGGATTATTGCGATAGCTTGATTATTGCTACAGGGTGGGTATTGCGATAGCTTCCATCGCAATACTAAGTTTATTTTATTTGTTTGTTTTCTTTTTAAGTTTATTACTTTCCCGCCAATTTCTTAAGTCTTGTTTTTATTTCTCGTCATTTATTTTTAAAACGCTTTATTTTACTTTATTTTATTTTACGGAAAAAGTGACAGTTTTTCTGAGCTTCGTTTTTACTTTACTTTTACTTTAACGTCTTGCACCTTTTCCCTTTACAACAACGACAAAACTCTTATTTTTCCCACCAAGAACGACTGAGTCGCACTTTTCACCGTAATCAATTCGAAGAGATACCGAGACGACAAACATTCATCCATCATTCCATCATATCATTTTTATCCATAACAAAATCCTGGTTATCAAATGACGCCGCTGCCGGCTCTTTTCGTGAAGATTAACGGTTTTCTGTGAGAGACGCGTTGCTTTTTGGGATCCGTTCATTCGTGAGCGTTATTTTCTTGCACAAAATTTTCAAATATCCATAAAAATTAAAAATTTTCAAAAACACAAAAACATTAAAAATTCATAAAAAGCATTTCTTTGCACCAAAAAGATTTTATATTTCTACTTGTGTACATATATTTGTGCTTGGTATATTTTCTTTTCTTTTTGCAGGTGCATGCGTACTAGATCTTCTACTTATCAAGAGCCCGAGCCTCGAGAAGATTTAGATATGGCAGGTGTACCCCCCAACCCAACCCCAATGTTCCACCACCCGATCTTAGGACAATGGAGGAGCTTTGTCAACCAACTATTTTTGGCCGAGGAGGACCGATTGCGCCGATGCAAATCACGGCTCCGGAGTTTTCGTTGAAGCATCACATGATCCAACAAGTGCAAACCAATCCATTTCGAGGAATACCCGATGATGATGCCAACAAACACCTCGACAAGTTCATTACTCTTACTCAAAGCATGAAAGCACCCGATGTTTCTATGGATGTACTTCGCCTACAACTATTTCCACATACTTTATCACACCACGCAGAAAAATGGTTTGATCGTCTCCCGAATAATTCTATTCATACTTGGGATGACATGACTCAACGATTTTTGTCGCGCTACTTTCCACCATCCATGGTCACAAGTCTTCGCAACCAAATCAGCGGATTTATGCAAGAACCGGATGAATCACTCTTAGATGCTTGGGAAAGATACAATGTGTTGATCGATCGATGTCCAAACCACAATATGCTCCCCGTTACCTTGATCGATACTTTCTACAATGGTTTAACTTTTCGTGATAGAGACACTATCAATGCAGCCGCCGGTGGCACATTTATGAAAAGAAGACCCGAGGAGTGTAGAGAGCTAATTGAGAACATGACTACTCACCACAAGAATTGGGATTCATCCGCTTCTTCAAGGAACAACACGAGAGTCAATTTATCTTCTACTTCAGCAAACCCCGACATGTCCGAATTCACACGCCAAATGGTTGAAATGAACAAAAATATCTTGCTCATCGCTTCAAATCAACAACAACAAGTGAAAGCGGTAGCAAATCCTTGTGAAACATGCGGTGGTCCTCATTCATACATTGATTGTCCTTCTACCCAAGGCAATCCAGAAAACGTGTATGCGACTTATGGTAATTATTCACCGGAAAATTACCAAGCCCGAACTCAAAGGGATAGAAATTTGCTGAGTTACCGGTCCAACAATTACCTTTCACCCGGTTTTACTCCTCAAAACCAAAACCCCGCCAATTACAATAGAAGCAATCCACAACCACCTAGAGCTTCTACACCGTATCAACCACCCGCCCCCAACCTCCACCCGTAAATCAAGATGTCGAAACTTTTATGAGAACTCAACGAGAGCTAGTGAACAACCTTCAAAGCCAAATAATCAACTTGAAGGGTGACATCACCAAACATGGAAGTGATATTCGCACCGAGCTACGAAGTGATATGGCGAAACAAAGGAATGAGATTCATGCCGACATGACACACTCTCTGAGCACTCAAATGACTGATTTACGCGATATGATGTCTTCATTCTTTCAAGGCACGCAACCTTCTACTTCGGGCTCACTTCCTTCGAATACCGTCACCAACCCGAGAGCGAACGTTAGTGCTATTACTACCCGCAGTGGAGCTACTCTAGTAGGACCCTCTATCCCGCTACCCGTTATTTCATCTACACCTCCTCCACCACCATTTATCCCTCCTACTCTCACGCCTAGTATTAGTTCACCTTTACCGTCTCCGCCTCGTGAAAAAGAAGTACCAAAGAAGAAGAATCCTCCACCAACCCCACCACCCACCTTTAAACCCGACATTCCTTACCCATCTAGGCTCAATCAGACTCGACTTCTGACTAAGAATGATTCTCACGTCAACAACCTTTTGAAAAAAGTTGTCGGCATGACCATCACCTTTACCCTAGTTGAAGCCCTTGCCCAAATGCCACAATTTGTTAAGATGTTTAAGGAATTGCTTAGCAAGAAGGAAAAGAAGGCCGAGTTTTTGAATACTAAATTGAATGAAAATTGTTCGGCCATCCTTCTTAAGGAACTTCCGGAAAAACTTAGAGATCCCGGTCGTTTCGTGCTTCCTTGTACTTTTAACCAAACCGAACATTTTACTGCCTTAGCCGATCTCGGGGCAAGTATAAATTTGATGCCTTTAAGTGTTTGGAAAAAGTTATCATTGCCCGATCTCACACCCACCAAGATGACTCTTGATCTCGCAAATCGCACTCTCGCGTACCCCCTTGGTATCGCTGAAGACGTATTTATTAGAGTTGGCACCTTCACTTTTCCGGTCGACTTTGTTGTTGTTGACTATGAAATGGACCCTCGTATTCCGTTAATACTTGGACGGCCATTTTTGAGAACCGGTAAAGCGTTGGTAGATGTTGACAAATGTGAACTCATCTTAAGAGTCGGGGATGATGCACAAAATTTTAAAATGGGGAAGCTTACAAGTATAACAAATGGAAAAGAATCGGCGAACATGATTAATGTCCTTGATGATTTTGTTGTCTACAACAATCCTCTGTTCGATCCTCTCATTGACAATCCACTTTTTCAAGATGACGTGGATGATTCTTTCTCCAATTTGGAACCCCTTCCCATTTATGATTCTCCGCCAATTTTTGACGCCTATGATGATGATTCGAGCTCCGATAAGATTATGATGATTTTACTTCGGAGTATAAAGACATGCCTTCTTATGATGATTTTGATGATGTCGATACTCTTTCAAGTGATTCGTCGCATACTGCAGATCCTCCGCCATCTATGCTTGATCCTACTTTGGATAACTACTCATTTGAGGAAGACTTTTCTGCTTTTCTCAATACTTACTTCCCTCATGAGAGTGATGTCCCTCCTTTGGACTTTGATGATTATCGCCTTCCTCCATCTATGGATTTGAAGACAATTCTTTCAAAGGAGATGAAGCCGGACGACACTGATATCCGCAGCACGTATGTTGTAACACCTCTTTGTCCACCTGCTGAGGACGAGGTAGTGCATTTTCTACGCGGATCTTCTTCAAATTCTGCTGAGCCTGAGTGCTATTTTCCCCTAAAGAAAAAGCTATTCGACCCCGGTATTGCAAGTTTACAGCCATCTCAGTATCCATCTGATGTAATAAAAGGAAAGATTTTTGAAAGCTGCACCACTCTGCTGTCACCCCACCACCCTTGCTACGATCGTGCTCTACCGCTGCTTAAGGGAACCTTGCCTACTCTTCTTTGGCTTGCCTTGTTCGCCTTAAGCTTGTGTTACTTGATGGACAGAAACCATGTCTTTGATCCCAGTAGATGCTCTTCAAAGTTATTTCCATGCTAATCAAGGTCGAGTCAGGCTCACGACTCGGTAATCAAAAATCAAGCGCTTCTTGGGAGGCAACCCAAGTATCTATCTTTTAGCTATTTCTACCCTAAGTGTAGGGGAGACCCGTTGGTGTTTGCTATTTTCTCTCTTCTCATACTCAGGGATTCGAGCGTTCAACGATCCACTCATGATGATTTTTGACGACCCGTGATTCCGTGTTTCCATCTTCCCGGTTCTATCCTAAACTCTTTTCGATTCACTATTTTATATATCTCTATATTAAAATAGGAATCTCGTTAGTTGTTCTTTCCTTAGCAAGATTTAAACAAAGTGCACAATGTCTTAAGTGTAGGGGAGTTTACTCCCACATGCTTAAACATTGAGGACAATGTTTATATCAAGTGTAGGGGGGCCTTCTATCGAAGTTAAGTGGACTTTACCGTGAATTTGACCTCATTTTAACCGGAAATTCGATTTTTCGACATTTTTCAAAATTTTTAATCTATTTTGGCCTAGTTGTAGTTTCCTTTATTTTTGTTATTTTCTTTTATTATTTCAATAAAATGGTTTTAGCAAGTTTAGTTATCTTAGATATATTAGGCCCGTTGTGAATATTTTGACTCAACCCGAGTTTACTTATCCAAGTATACTCTAGCTAGTATCCTTAACTATGTAGGCCTTAACTGGTTTATTAGGCTAAGTATCCACGAGTCTCATTCCTTGAGATTTTAAATTGTGGAGAACGAGAAATGATAGAGTTAGTTACAAGTTTGGTATTCTTTCATTAACTTATGTGAGTTAATTATGATCTTTTTCTCCCCTCGCTTGTAAATAAATAACTGCAATAAGTAAGGTCGTACGGTCTGAAAAATTACCTAGCTATTAGCCCAAGATCGTTTAAAAGTTGCTCGGTATTGATTAGAGTTCATAGCCAAGACATAACTTATTGAAACGGGACGCGAAGATTGGCGAGTCCGAAAAGGCCCTAACAAGGCATGAGGATTCCATTTTGTTGCTAAAGATCCAAGATGATGTGAAAAGCATTATTCTAAAGTCAATATGAAGGATCAAGACACACGACAAAAAGCAATTACTCCCATAAAGATCATGGAGAAATCTATCTGAAAAGACCCTTACAAGGTATGAGGATAAATAGATCCAAGTCCGAAAAGGAGGCGGATCGTTGTATATCAAAATCCCAAGTTATGATTGAAGAAATAATGATGAAGTCGTGGTCAACGTTTGAAGAAAATATCTCAACTCCCCCGAGTGAAGATATACACTATATATGAAGAGAAGACCATAATTTCAAGAACTTCTTCTCAAGATTTGAAGTATGAAGTAAATGCCAAATATCGGTCCGAGAAAGGTCTCAAATCGTGAAGCGAGTTATGCCAAGATATGAACTTTTTTGAGGTCTCGAGAAGCAGTTTTAAAAGATTTTGTCCTTTAGCTAACTATGGATTAGATCGTCCTACTTTATTTTCAGCCCTAGTAAATTATCGAAATAAGTCAACAATGCATCCTTGTGATCATTCAAGACATCAATAAAATATAAGAGATACCCATAGGAATAAGGGAGTCTTAATGATTAATTGAACCGCATGAGTAAATGTTTGTTATGCTAACTTGTACTAACAATGATCTTGTTTTTAAGCTTGGCATGGGGAACGTGAAACTTGAGGGTGATAAACATTCATAACACCAAAGCCCTAATGTAAGTCTTAGATTTCTTTACAAGTTTCTTCCTTCTTGCATTTTGTTATTTTCTATCTTTTTAATTTTTCCTTAGTGTTTTAATAAAGGCCAAGGTAGGTTAATTATGATGGATAGTGTTAATCTTGCTTTGTCATTAAGCATTGCATGAGGTCATTGCAATGGTCAAGTGTAGGGGATTTGATAAGTGTGACAACACTCATCTTTTTTACCACTTAATTACATTAAAACGAGACCGTAACATATATTTTATGTCGTAAATGTCGGAATTATGTGTGGTTTGTGTTTTTGTTGTGATTTAGGATCAAATTCTGAAAAAGGAAGGAAAATACGGTTTTTCACGGGCATTTATCAAATAAAAAGACGAAAGATGAAGTCAAAAGATCAAGAGTGGAAAAAGAACGGAAGTCCAAGACCAATTCTGAAGATTTATCGAAGAAAAAGTCAAAAGACGGAAGTTTAATGAAGCCAAAAGAACTCAAGTCTTATTTATGAAGAAATTACAAAGACAAGTTCAAAGAAATCCCAAGTCAAAAGTCTAAAAGTCGAAGTATTTAAGAAGACTAAAAGACCAAGGACTAAAATGAAAGAAAGGAGAAAGAAGAAGAAGCTTTGTCACACCCCACCATGGCGGAATATGGGGCGCGACGTATGGATATCATCACAACAACAGCGTGTCTATAGAGAGAACTAAATGAAATTGAAATATCATAAATGGCGACACAAATGTTGTGACAATATCTCAACAATGCAGGCGTCTAGGTAAGTAGGTAACAGGCCTACCTCTTACCAAAGACATACAAATGAACAAACATCAAACATATAGGTACCATAAAGTTCACTTAAACAAAACACAAAATAAAATCTAAGAGGAAAGGAAATCCTCCTAATGCAATCCTAGCAGCCTCTATACTCTAGCCACTTCTAACATCATCTTGCACAACTACCTCACCTGAAAATGACACTAAAATCTGTCAACATAAAGTTGGTGAGAACATAGGTTTAAGTTATCTAAAACATCATAAGAAACCTTTACATCCGCTGCAAATAAGTTGAAGAAAAATAATTTATAGTAATGGACCATAATGCGATAATCATGCTACATGCATCCACAACAAAACTCAATCCAAGTACCAATCATATCTACAATTCACAAAGCACACTATAACAATCAAGAAGTATCCCATCACACACACCACACTATCCGGATCTTTCCCACACCACCTGTGGAAGATGAACTATATCCCCGTCGAGATATCTTGCCTCCAAAGAGACGATGCACAAGTACTCAGGACGGATCGTGCCCCACGAACCAAGAACTCAGAACCAAGAACTCAGGACGGATCGTGCCCCACGCTCCACACACATCACAACTGGTCCCATAGACGCCCATACATCTATGTACCAAAGCCAATCACAACCCAAACAAGATTCACATAGCAGAACACATATCAAAGCACATATGAGAACACATAAGCACGCAAGTCACACAATAACACATTTATGTCCACACATTTTAAAACATAGTACTAAATCATGTTAAAGAACATTGCAAGTGTCATCTCCATCCCATACTGGAAAAACATTTAAAAACGTAGCAAAATGGGACTATGAACTCACCTGATAACACAGCAAGCTAGCACTCCTGCAAACCTATAAAATCATACACGACACCCTTAGCTCAGGTCTTAACACCCAAGTTAAGTAACAATCAAGGAGATGAATCTAATCCCCCAATCCCCACTATCTAGTTCTCCCACTACAAGCTATTCTATACGTAAAATTCCAGTTTTCCCTGGTACGGTTTACTAGTCACTAAACGATCACATGAAGTGAACTTAACACCACACTTGACTCCTACCCTACTGGAGTTATGTTGTTATATGATCTAAGAACTTCAAAAACCAATTTTACTTTCTAATTACACGTTTAACCCTTTCGTTTAGTCTCTACGCCAAAAGTCGTTTTCACCAAAACTGATTTTCCGTACATGCTAAATGTTTGACACCAAAAACCCGACCTAAACACCATAAATTTTATTTAAAACCTCCAGTCCTTTTATATACATTATAAAGACTTCCCAAATCAAAAATATTTGGCTATCTCATCCGTTTGATTAGGTTTTGACTCAAATCCCCGAAATCAAAATTTATTCCTGAACAGCGCACTGTTTTTGTAAAAATTATTTGATGACCTTCCCGAACTCCATTTTCGACCAACCTTACATTTATGAAAAGTAGACTCCCTGAACTTAATTTTTAAAAAAAGAAACTCGACCAAAGGTGCTACCTACTGCCCGGAACAGTCGACACAAGACAGCCTTAAAAATCAGACTGTTTTACGCCTTTATGCACTAACCCTCTAAACATCATTAATTATCCCTAAATTTATAACACAAACCCTAAAATCATTAATGGATCTTAATTAATATATTTTTCTATAAAATTAATAAAACCCTAATCATCTCAATGATGGTTAATTAACAATACAATTATGATTAATTAATAAAAACATAAATTATATTAAGGTTTAATTGATCACTTACCTTGAAACAAGAAAAATTAATGAACCCTAATCATAATTTCGACTTCTCTTGATATCCATGGAAGATTTAGACTGATTTTAGGTTTATTTAGGGTTATTAGTCGTTTTTAGGGGTCTAGGGGTGTTTATATAGGCCTTGGTAACCTTCTGGACAAGTTTAGGCCCAATTAGAACTTTTAAATGGTAATTATCCTATTTTTATTAATTTAATTATTAAAATTAAGGCTATGGGACCCACAAATTCGACTCCTCTCTGTGTTTTATCATATTTACACTCTCCCCCTTCTATTTTATGTTTACTTATACTCCTATACACTTTCGGGACCAAACCGGGTACCCTTTTGCTAATTTTTCGACTTTTTACGCGATTTTTGAACTAGGCTTCATTTCTAAAAGTTTCTAAATATAGAAAGTAACTATAAAACTTATCCTAAACATATTATATATACTTAATACATACATACAACATACGATACGTACACGAAACCTTATCAAAACGATACCCGAACTTTAATGCAGTTCATTTCTGAACTCATTTCATTTCATTTCATTTCGTTTCATTTCCAACTTATACCATGATTTATACATTCATGTGAACTCATGAGCACGAACCAACCCCATCACATCATCATATAACGTACCATTTACTACGTAAACAATGTCTAACATCATGATAAAGTCTCAAATATGAGCACATAACACATAAACGCACACCAAGCACATGATCAACATCAAACAGTCAAAAGTGACAAATCCAAAATCTTGGGTTGTCACATCACTCCCTCCTAATAGAAATCTCGTCCCGAGATTTACTCCATAAGCTCAAAAGACTTCATTTCACAACCAACTCGCTATCTCTCTCATAAGAACGTAACCGGATCATCCGTATGACTACAACAACGCCCTCAATGAATATAAGCTCAAGACAAATTTTAGGACCCCCAACTTCAGATAACGGATCAAACCCATGGACAACTAACAGACGTTTACGTGAACGAATTTAAAAGAATGAACCAAAACCACGAGACTCCAAAAGATACTCAACATAAAACATGTATCGACTCCCAACGAACCATGGAAACGGACCAATGACAACAAGCACCCAACGACAACTAAAATGTGTTACGACCGACGACATACTATTAAAACCTTGTGGAAAACCAAATTTTACCCCAGAATGGATTTTGTACTGTAATTGTATATTAGTTGTTCTAAAACCATGGTATCACATTAGTAATTTATGTAATCATCTAACGAAAATCAATCTAAAGTCTCTTCACGAACGATCAATTGTCTAAAGCACACAACACAATATCACACGTCAACATTGACTCTGGAACCCACATCCTTCATCAATGTACAATCCTTATGGTGGATACATCTCAAATCCTATCCCAAATAAGCCCTACGTTAGTCCTCTAAGTGTTCACTATCCCAAAATATCCAAAACACAAGTTTAAACCATATCGTTTGAAAATTAATCTTGAACTTGACACTTGTACAATTTATTCGACCAAGCTACTGACCTCCAATTACTAAACTTTCTAAATATTTGAAAAGTACGTTCCGAGTACATAATTTTAGGCTTTTGAATGACCCAAAAAGCTTTAAAAGCGAATAAGTTATGACCAAAACGATTTTACCTAAAATCTGCCCAGACATTAGCGACAGTTTCTGACAGTTTAGCGACGAATTTTGACATTTTAACGACAGTTTCTGCCTACTCCGATTTTTAACCAAAAAAACGATTTGAAACCCTAAAACCCCTTATTAATTACCAAATTCAAGACCTAATTTATTTTAATTCCAGAAAATTAGAAACCCTTACCCATCATATGAGTAATTACATGATTTTAACATATTTAATTAAATAAGAACAAGAATTTAACTAAAGATCATTAGCTTTAGGTGATCAAAACCAATTTTAGTTTTTTTTTAAAAAAAAAATAAAATAAACAAGCCATACTTATATGTTAAAAAAATATATATCCCATCTTATTTCAAACACGCTTACGACACTTAACCCTTATTTCACCGACTACCAACAACTATTTTAACTATTTACAAATTCCATTTCTTTTACCACATAAGATACAAACTAAAAGATACCGTGATCCCAAAAAGAATTCTCCACCCTCTCAATAGCCTCTACACCAAAAGTACCGTACAAACAAATACGTGAAATGAGGACTCGATAAATGCGCTACTACAGAAGTTGAACATCCCAAAGAATGAAGAGCTATAAAACCATCCTAAGAATACAACCGATAAGTAGAAGGGGATATATACATATATAGGCATACGCGTACATACACTCAAGTCCATCCAACATATACTATACAAGCATGTATTAACCCTCTTTCATGCAACCATAGTTAGGAATCCATTGATGTCGTGGTACTTGTATAACTATGTTGGCCACCATACTTATACCAGTCCCCTTTCACTAATGCACTCCCTCCTATGATGACACTTATAAGAATTAATACTACACATAACACATCAGTATACCACCTCAAATAATCACATAGATCCTACAACTCATATAAGCACATAATCCACAACATAAAATAAGATCCAAAATCCCATGTATTAAAATAACATAGCCAATGCATGAAACAAATAAACTCATAGTCCAGCTGAACCAGCGTAGACAAAATTCAAAATATATAAAGAACATGAAAACGTAATTAAACGAAATCCAACAATGACTAGCGTATACGACCATGGTTCAACCCGCACTAGTCAAAACTCGTAAAGAAAATAACATGTAGTTATGTATGAACCATACTAGTTCACAACTTAACAAATATCGCAAAAATAACATCCAAACACATCGACTATTATAAAATGCACACATACCCCTATGACGTCTATATGCAGGGACCCTTAAGCTATAGACTAGGCTACGCGACTAGGCAACCTAATTCTCTATAACCATTGTCTCTGATACCATTCTGTCACACCCCACCATGGCGGAATATGGGACGCGACGTATGGATATCATCACAACAACAGCGTGTCTATAGAGAGAACTAAATGAAATTGAAATATCATAAATGGCGACACAAATGTCGTGACAATATCTCAACAATGCAGGCGTCTAGGTAAGTAGGTAACATGCCTACCTCTTACCAAAGACATACAAATGAACAAACATCAAACATATAGGTACCATAAAGTTCACTTAAACAAAACATAAAATAAAATCTAAGAGGAAAGGGAATCCTCCTAATGCAATCCTAGCAGCCTCTATACTCTAGCCACTTCTAACATCATCTTGCACAACTACCTCACCTGAAAATGACACTAAAATCTGTCAACATAAAGTTGGTGAGAACATAGGTTTAAGTTATCTAAAACATCATAAGAAACCTTTACATCCGCTGCAAATAAGTTGAAGAAAAACAATTTATAGTAATGGACCATAATGCGATAATCATGCTACATGCATCCACAACAAAACTCAATCCAAGTACCAATCATATCTACAATTCACAAAGCACACTATAACAATATAGAAGTATCCCATCACACACACCACACTATCCGGATCTTTCCCACACCACCTGTGGAAGATGAACTATATCCCCGTCGAGATATCTTGCCTCCAAAGAGACGATGCACAAGTACTCAGGACGGATCGTGCCCCACGAACCAAGAACTCAGAACCAAGAACTCAGGACGGATCGTGCCCCACGCTCCACACACATCACAACTGGTCCCATAGACGCCCATACATCTATATACCAAAGCCAATCACAACCCAAACAAGATTCACATAGCAGAACACATATCAAAGCACATATGAGAACACATAAGCACGCAAGTCACACAATAACACATTTATGTCCACACATTTTAAAACATAGTACTAAATCATGTTAAAGAACATTGCAAGTGTCATCTCCATCCCATACTAGAAAAACATTTAGAAACGTAGCAAAATGGGACTATGAACTCACCTGATAACACAGCAAGCTAGCACTCCTACAAACCTATAAAATCATACACGACACCCTTAGCTCAGGTCTTAACACCCAAGTTAAGTAACAATCAAGGAGATGAATCTAATCCCCCAATCCCCACTATCTAGTTCTCCCACTACAAGCTATTCTATACGTAAAATTCCAATTTTTCCCCGGTACGGTTTACTAGTCACTAAACGATCACATGAAGTGAACTTAACACCACACTTGACTCCTACCCTACTGGAGTTATGTTGTTATATGATCTAAGAACTTCAAAAACCAATTTTACTTTCTAATTACACGTTTAACCCTTTCGTTTAGTCTCTACGCCAAAAGTCGTTTTCACCAAAACTGATTTTCCGTACATGCTAAATGTTTGACACCAAAAACCCGACCTAAACACCATAAATTTTATTGAAAACCTCCAGTCCTTTTATATACATTATAAAGACTTCCCAAATCAAAAATATTTGGCTATCTCATCCGTTTGATTAGGTTTTGACTCAAATCCCCGAAATCAAAATTTATTCCTGAACAACGCACTGTTTTTGTAAAAATTATTTGATGACCTTCCCGAACTCCATTTTCGACCAATCTTACATTTTTGAAAAGTAGACTCCCTGAACTTAATTTTAAAAAAAAGAAACGCGACCAAAGGTGCTACCTACTGCCCGGAACAGTCGACACAAGACAGCCTTAAAAATCAGACTGTTTTACGCCTTTATGCACTAACCCTCTAAACATCATTAATTATCCCTAAATTTATAACACAAACCCTAAAATCATTAATGGATCTTAATTAATATATTTTTCTATAAAATTAATAAAACCCTAATCATCTCAATGATGGTTAATTAACAATACAATTATGATTAATTAATAAAAACATAAATTATATTAAGGTTTAATTGATCACTTACCTTGAAACAAGAAAAATTAATGAACCCTAATCATAATTTCGACTTCTCTTGATATCCATGGAAGATTTAGACTGATTTTAAGTTTATTTAGGGTTATTAGTCGTTTTTAGGGGTCTAGGGGTGTTTATATAGGCCTTGGTAACCTTCTGGACAAGTTTAGGCCCAATTAGGACTTTTAAATGGTAATTATCCTATTTTTATTAATTTAATTATTAAAATTAAGGCTATGGGACCCACAAATTCGACTCTTCTCTGTGTTTTATCATATTTAAACTCTCCCCCTTCTATTTTATGTTTACTTATACTCCTATACACTTTCGGGACCAAACCGGGTACCCTTTTGCTAATTTTTCGACTTTTTACGCGATTTTTGAACTAGCCTTCATTTCTAAAAGTTTCTAAATATAGAAAGTAACTATAAAACTTATCCTAACCATATTATATATACTTAATACATACATACAACATACGATACGTACATGAAACCTTATCAAAACGATACCCGAACTTTAATGCAGTTCATTTCTGAACTCATTTCATTTCATTTCATTTCGTTTCATTTCCAACTTATACCATGATTTATACATTCATGTGCACTCATGAGCACGAACCAACCCCATCACATCATCATATAACGTACCATGTACTACGTAAACAATGTCTAACATCATGATAAAGTCTCAAATATGAGCACATAACACATAAACGCACACCAAGCACATGATCAACATCAAACAGTCAAAAGTGACAAATCCAAAATCTGGGGTTGTCACAAGCTTCCACCATACTCCTCCTCTCCTATAAATAGCCTCATATGTCATTCCATTTGTTTTTGTTGGCTAAGTGTGACAATTAGCTCTTCCACCTTTAATTTTCTTGCACTTTATTTTATGCACTTTATATTCTTGTCATTTAAATTCTTGCCTTTTAATTCAAGTAAGTTTTTTAATTCGTGTTCTTTAATCTTTGCACCTTTCTTTTTATCAAATTCTTACAATCTTCTCATTCTTCCCTTCTTGTTCTAATTTCAAGTTTTCATCTTTAAGCTTTTTCGTGTCTTGATTTAAGTTTTCGTTTGGTTTCTTATTTCCATCTAAGTCTTTATACGAATTAAGCTATAAGTTTGACAATCTTATTTGCTTGTTTCGTATCTAGCTTATTTGTTTTTAAAGTTTTCTTAAAGTTTTACCTTTTTAAAGTTTGCTTATTTTGTTTGCTTATTTTTAGTTTTGAAAAGTTTTTAAATTCGTGTCTTATTTTGTCTTTTCTTATTGGTTAAGTTTTGATTTAGTGCTTATTTGCTTTTTTAGCTTATTTTTCTTTCATCCGCACTTTTTCTTTCCATCTCAATAGCTTAGGGTTTTATTATTGCGACACCTCATTCCGACAGCTTGGTTGCGATCGCAATAAACCATAGGGTTTCTACTTTGCGATCAAGTATTGCGATACCCCCCTTATTCCGATCGTGATTGCGATCGCCCTTTGCGATCAATATTGCGACGTGGTTTTAAGGGCATATTGCGACGAGACGCTGCCCAATTTTTGTTAGCCATATTGCGACAGGATATTGCGACAAATTATTGAGACAGGACCCATATTGCGACAGGTCACATTGCGACGGATATACATTGTGACAGAGTATATATTGCGACAGGGTGCACAGTGCGACATAAGGATTATTGCGATAGCTTGATTATTGCGACAGGGTGGGTATTGCGATAGCTTCCATCGCAATACTAAGTTTATTTTATTTGTTTGTTTTCTTTTTAAGTTTATTACTTTCCCGCCAATTTCTTAAGTCTTGTTTTTATTTCTCGTCATTTATTTTTAAAACGCTTTATTTTACTTTATTTTTTTTACGGAAAAAGTGACAGTTTTTATGAGCTTCGTTTTTACTTTACTTTTACTTTAACGTCTTGCACCTTTTCCCTTTACAACAACGACAAAACTCTTATTTTTCCCACCAAGAACGACTGAGTCTCACTTTTCACCGTAATCAATTCGAAGAGATACCGAGACGACAAACATTCATCCATCATTCCATCATATCATTTTTATCCATAACAAAATCCTGGTTATCAATAGAAAAAGGATGCCAGTTGTTCTTAGCCTAGGTGAGTGAGTCAGAACCTAGGGAGAAGCGTTAAGAAGATGTGCCGGTGATTTGTGATTATCCAGAGGTGTTTCTTGACGACTTGCCAGGACTTGCACCACCTCGACAAGTCGAATTTAAAATTGAACTTGTGCCGGGAGCTGCACCTGTCGCACGTGCACCTTATCGTCTAGCGCCTTCAGAAATGAAGGAGTTGGCTGATCAATTGAAGGAATTATCCGAGAAGGGATTTATTCTTCCGAGTTCATCGCCTTGGGGAGCTCTGGTCTTTTTTGTGAAGAAGAAGGACGGATCATTCCGTATGTGTATTGATTACCGCAAGCTGAACAAGTTGACGGTCTCCGCTTCCGAGGATTGACGATCTATTTGATCAACTTCAAAATTCGAGTGTGTACTAAAAAATCGATCTGCGATCGGGTTATCATCAACTTCACATTAGGGAGGAAGATATACCAATTACTGCATTTAGGACTCGGTATGGTCATTTCCAGTTCCAAGTGATGCCCTTTGGTCTAACTAATGCACCCACAATATTTATGGACTTAATGAATCGAGTGTGCAAGCCATACCTTGATAAGTTCATGATTATATTCATTGATGATATACTTATCTATTTCAAGAGCAAGGAAGAGCATCTGAAGATTATTTTGGAGTTGCTTAAGAAGGAAAAATTGTACGCCAAATTTTCAAAATGCGCTTTCTGGCTAGAATCTGTACAGTTTATTGGTCATGTAATCGACATTAATGGTGTTCATGTTGATCCATCAAAGATTGAGGCTATTCGAGATTGGCCTGCCCCAACAACACCGACCGAAGTAAGGCAATTTCTGGGTTTAGCTGGGTATTACCAAAGATTCATAGAGAGATTCTCTTTTATTTCTAAACCATTTACCAAACTGACGCAAAAGAGCAAGACGTGTGAATGGGGCAAGGAAGAAGAGGAAGCGTTCCAAATGCTAAAACAAAAGTTGTGTTCCGCACCTATTTTGGCAATGCGAGAGGGAGCTGAAGACTTTGTGGTATATTGTGACGCATCACATAAAGGTTATGGAGCTGTATTGATGCAGCGGGAGAAAGTCATCGCTTATGCTTCAAGGCAACTGAGAAAGCATGAAGAGAATTACACGACTCATGACTTAGAACTTGGTGCTCTTATCTTCACACTTAGACTCTGGAGACATTATCTGTATGGTACAAAATGTGTAGTATATACGGATTATAAGAGTCTACAACATATCCTGGACCAAAAGGAGCTTAATATGAGACAACGTCGTTGGGTTGAAGTCTTGAGTGACTACGACTGTGAAATCCGTTATCATCCCGGCAAGGCGAATGTAGTTGCCGATGCTCTTAGTAGGAAAGAAAGAGAAATGCCAAAAATGGTTAGAGCTTTAGCCATGACAACTTATTCTAATTTATCTTAGCGAATACTTAAAGCTCCAACAAAGGCAATGAAAGAGGAGAATGTGAGAGATGAAGACTTGGGTATAAGGATGACACCCATATTCGATATTCACGATGATGGAATTCGGTATTTGGATAATCGTGTATGGTTACCGGTGTATGGAGGACTGAGATATTTAATTATGCACGAATCTCATAAGTCTAAATATTCGATTCACCCAGGATCGGATAAAATGTACCAAGACTTAAAGAAATGCTACTGGTGGCCGAATATGAAGGCAGACATATCCACTTATGTTAGTAAATGCTTGACATGTGCTAAGGTGAAGTTTGAGCACAAGAAACCTTCTAGTTTACTACAACAACCTGAAATTCCGGAATGGAAATGGGAGAAGATCACTATGGACTTTGTTTCGGGACTACCAAGAACTTCTAGTGGTCATGATACAATTTGGGTGATTGTTGATCGATTGACTAAGTCGGCTCATTTCTTACCGATAAAGAAAACCGATGACTTAGACAAACTTACTCGGTTGTATTTGAAGGAAGTTGTTTGTAGACATGGAGTTCCTTTGTCAATTATTTCAGATCGAGATAGTCGGTTCACATCTGAGTTTTGGAAATCGCTTCAGCAACCTTTAGGGACTCAGTTGGGCATGAGCACTGCGTATCATCCAGAAATGGACGGTCAAAGTGAAAGGACTATTCAGACTTCAGAGGATATGTTACGAGCGTGTGTAATAGACTTTGGAGGTAGTTGGGATCGACACTTACCATTAGTGGAGTTATCATATGACAACAGTTATCACGCGAGTATCAAGGCGGCGCCTTTTGAAGCACTTTACGGGCAAAAGTGTAGATCACCAGTTGGTTGGTGTGAGGTTGGTGAAAGTCAATTGAGGGGTCCTGAATTGATTAGAGAGACGATTGAGAAGATCATGCAAATCAAGAACCGTTTAATGAATGCCCGTAGTAGGCAGAAGAGCTATGCGAATAAGAGGAGAAAACCATTGGAGTTTGATATTGGCGATATGGTTATGTTGAAAGTATCACCTTGGAAAGGAGTAATCCGATTTGGAAAGAGAGGAAAGCTTAGTCCACGCTATATTGGTCAATTCAAGATTATTGATCGAGTTGGTCCCGTGACGTATAAGTTGGAATTTCCGGACAAGTTAAGTACTATTCACAACACTTTTCACGTTTCTAATCTTAAGAGGTGTTTGACGGATGAGAATTTAATAATTCCACTTGAAGAGGTTCAATTGGACGACAAACTGCATTTTATTGAAGAACCGGTGAAGATCATGGATCGAGAGGTGAAACGGCTTAAGCAAAGTCGGATTTCGATAGTTAAAGTGAGATGGAATTCCCGACGTGGACGCGAGTACACATGGGAACGAGAGGAAAACTTCAAGAGCAAGTATCCACATCTATTCGTAGACGGACATAAGGAGAAGTAAGCCCCGGGACGGCGCTTCCCTAAGGGGGTAAGGATGTAAAACCCGCAAAAATAAGGTCATATTTTACTCTAATATATTATTTAATTCAAAATTTTATTGAATTGATTTATTACTTTTGGTTGATTTTAAATAAGAATCGTTAAACTATAATTTTCGCGAATCTTACGAATGGAATTTATCTACCAGTGATCGCGATACAGACTGATGCCCAAATTTTATGTTTTATTATCGATGTTTTCGATATTTAATATTTTTGACGATATCGTTTTTAATTGTGTATTAAGTCGTGCCGGGACTATATTATATCATATTTCGTGTGTGTTTTGAATTTTGAAAAGTATTTTTATGAAACCCGAGACTCGTAAATATTTTCAAAATTGATTAATAGTCATTTCACGCTTTTTAACTAATATTTACATTTTGGTCCAAAACTATGTAAGATTGGCAAAACTAGCCCTCCACCCACCATATATAAACTTTTTCTGCCTAATTTTTACACATACAACACAAGTCTCCCAAATTTTCTTTCTAGCCGAGACCTACACCACACCTAAACCCTTAATTTTTCTTGATTTCTATTATGATCTAGCCAAAAATAAACCTAGACCGCCTCATAAAATTTCAAGGTAATTCTAATGATACTAAAATCTTCAACCTGCATGAGGTTTTGGATTTTTGATTATGAACTAGGGTGTTATGATGGGTAGATGATCTTGCATGTATTTATCTATTGATAATCATGTGATGATCATGTTGTTTTTATGAAAAAAATTGATTTTGATTTTGGGGTTTTTATTTTTATGATTGATACAAGTGTTAGGATTAAGATATGTTGATATTAGGGGTGTAGGATGATGAGAAAAGTGGTTAGAATTGATCAAAAACATGATTTTATGTAAGATTTTAGTAGGTAAATTAGATCAGTGACTTGTGGGCCGTTTTGGGGTTCTTATCAGTTTGATAATTGTTTAACTAATGGTATATGGTTGTATTATTAATGGACGCGCCTTATTTGATAGGTTGCAGTTTTCGTGGTTAACGGGCATCACTTATCGTCGGTGATCGTTATCTCTACTTCTACAACTCAAGGTGAGTTTATAGCCTCGCCTTTAAACTTCAAATGTCTTATTAAACCCGCAAGGGGGATACATGTTGTTTTATAAAATGAACACAAGTTGTTTTCGTTATGCTGGACCCGAATGAGATGATAAATGCATAAGTACCATTGTCTAATGAAGTCCCTCAATTTCATGCACTGTTAATTACTTGAAGGGGTAAACGCTAATACATATGATAGATCAATTTGGTTTGACAGCCTTATCCTAGGGTATGTATCCTTGTGAACACCTGAAAGGGATATTATGTATAAGAGGTCGTTAGTATATGACAATATTACCTGTTGGTAGGGGCGTCGTAAGTGACTCGGTTTGACATGTTGGTTAACGTTCAGTGGCGTGAGCTTAATGCATTTATCTATATATATGACTTATCTGTGTGATAAGTTTGAGATGATTAAAAATTCTTGTGTTCACTTATTATTCTTATAAAATCTATAAATTCACTCAGCTTTTTATTTGACTTTTTAGCATGTTTATCTCAGGTAATTAAAGATGGATGCTGGAGGTTTGGAATGTACGAGGAGACAAGCGCTGATGTTTTAAGAAACATGTTTTCGTTCCATTCAATTATCTTTTACTTTCAAAATGTTTGTGTACTTTTGAAAGACTTGTGTATGAAATGTTGGTAACGGTTTGTGGGACCAGTACTCTGATCTTTATGAATGGAACCCTTTATTTAAAAACATCTCTTTTAGAGTCGTTCTTTATATTCTTTTGTGATTGTGCTATTTCTTAACACCCAAATGGTTGGTTTCCGCTGCGAGTAAATTTGGGGGTGTTAAAGTGTTTTAAATACTGATACATAGAGATAGAGAGGCTTTTAACTAGTGGATAATTGTGTTTGTTTGAAGATGATCCTGACCATTCATTAGAATAGGTTAGCGATCCGCGTGATACTGATAAAGGGTCTAGAATTCATGTTAATACTCAACTATCTTAAAGGTATCGTTCGGTTGACACCAGAACGTGGTGCCAAAGGCGCAACATAGGATTTTTGGACTTTGGTATCATAAACTCTTTGACAACACATTTATAGGGGAGTGGTTGGGATGATAAAAAGTGATACCGGAGGGGTATAACGGGCCCACATATACCCGTTTTTATTCAAATCACTAAACTATACGATGGACACTTATGCTTCTTTAAAGAAATCTTGGCCATACATTGGTATGTTGGTGATCAGAGTGAAAATATTGAATGGTCAAGATCTCATGTTGGTATGGTTTGGTGTGTTTTAAAGACTGGTACAAAGAGAGAGAGAGAGAGAGATGGGCTTTTAACTAGTGGTTAATTATGCTTATTTCAAGATGATCCTGGCCATTCCTTGGGATGGGCTGGCGTTCTGTGTGATACTGATAAAGGGTATATATTTCATGTTAGTGCTCAACTATCTTTAAGTATCGTTTGATTGACACCAGAAAGTGGTGACAAAGGCGCCATATAAGATTTTGGGGCTTTGTTATTAGAAATGTTTTTACACCACATTTATGGGGGAGTGGTTGGCATGATCAAAAGTGATGCGTGTATAATCGGCTCACATATACCCACTTTAATTCAAATTACTAAATTATACAATGCACACCTATGCTTCTTTAAAGAAATCTTGGCCATACATTGGTATGTTGGTGATCCGAGTGAAAATATTGAATGGTGAAGATTTCATGTTGGTAGGGGTTTGGTGTGTTTTAAAGACTGATATAAAGAGAGAGAGAGAGAGAGAGAGAGAGAAGCTTTTAACCAGTGGATAATTGTGCTTATTTGAAGATGATCCTGGCCATTCACTGTTATAGGTTGGGGATCCGTGTGATACTGATAAAGGGTCTAGATTTCATGTTAAGGTTTAACTATCTTTAAGATATCGTTTGGTTGGCACAAAAATTGGTGCCTAAGGCGCCACATAGGATTTTGGTATGAGAAACTCTTTGACACCACATTTATGGGGGAGTGGTTGGCACGATAAAAAGTGACACTAAAGGGGTATAATGGGCCTACATATACCCACTTTTATTCAAATTACTAAACTTTACAATGGACACTTGTGCTTCTTTAAAGAAATATTGGCCATACATTGGTATGTTGGTAATCCAAGTGAAAATATTGAATGGTCAAGATTTCATGTTGGTATGACTTGGTTTGTTTTAAAGACTAATACAAAGATAGAGAGCCTTTTTGAAGATGATCCTGGCCATTCATTGGTATAGGTTGGCGATCCGTGTGATACTGATAAAGGGTCTAGATTTCATGTTAATGCTCAACTATCTTTCAAGTATTGTTTGGTTTACACCAGAAAGTGGTTTCAAAGGCGCCACATAGGATTTGGTTGGCACCTTAGTTTAATAATGTGTGCATCATTGCACAAATTGCACGCATCAATGCGTCGCATTCAAAATTTCGCATTAAGGTGCCTAATGCAGTGCCATCCCTGAATGCGTTGGCATTAAACCGCATTTTATTGCATTTGTGTAATGCTAGCAACGGTAGTAATTGTCACAATCTAGTACTTAGGTCATTTTTGTAAAATTTTAACCATTTAAAAGAGACTTGTATATTGTAATAGCTTTTAAAATTAAGACTTGTTAGAAAAATATCTAAAACAAACACAATAACAAAATATAGTATCTTGCATTTTGGTAAGTGTTTTTTGTCAACCTTTACAATCGATTTATTTGTTTTACAAGGAATTATATGCCAAAATATAGTATGATAGTAACTTATATTGTATGCTTATTCCATTTACTTGGTACTTATATAATTTTGTACTTTTTATATACTAAACGCATCGCGTCTAAATTGCGCTCGCAATCGCATCATGCATCACCCATTGGCTTTTGGGACCTCTAGCGCAATGGATCGCAAAACGCAATTTTAAACCAAGGTTGGGACGATAAAAAGTGATGCCAAAGGGGTATAATGGGCCCACATGTACCCACTTTTATTCAAATTACTAAACTATACAATGGACACTTGTGCTTCTTTAAAGAAATCTTGGCTTGACATTGGTATGTTGGTGGTCCGAGTGAAAATATTGAATGGTCAAGATTTGATGTTGGTATGGTTTGGTGTATTTTAAAGACTGATACAAAGAGAGAGGGGCTTTTAACAAGTGGTTAATTATGCTTGTTTGAAGATGATCATGGCCATTCATTGGTATGGGTTGGCGATCAGTGTGATACTGATAATGTTGATTTAGAACTTATAAACTTGCTGATATTTAAACAGAACTACAAGTACATTTTACATAGGAGAGGGTAGCTATTTATATAGCCCTCTGAATAAACGTGGTCCAGGAAAGTAGGACTACATATACTACCTAATAACTATCCTATAGAATCGGTAAACAATTGACCCATGACTTTCAATACCCATAATAGTCGGTCAAAGCATGTTACCACTTCAAACTATGAATTAGTACTAACTAAAACACTTAAAACCATAGACTTATTAACTTAAGCTTCTCTAACCATGTCATGCATGGCATACATGAACTAGATATATAAACGATTAAGCCAACATTCACCCCCTTAATCGTTTATTCACGCAACTCATTCAAAGTAACAAGCAAGACCGTTCCTGG